>OX465247.1:16078610-16188669 GCA_949987775.1 Aproaerema taeniolella | reverse complement strand
GAACCTACATCTAAAACATGGAGTCATCAACCAGTAAGAAAGAAAACAAACATTAAATTTTCATTTATTATATTAGCTCACTTCTAGACTTTTACAAATCAACAATTACCATTATTCGTTACGTAATAAAATACCTTAAAATTATGCGTAAGGTAACATGATTGATAAATTATTGAATTATTTCATTATGTACTTTTATGGCATAAGTGTTACAATGTCTACAATGTAAAAACGTTAGTGCATTTTAGGACTACAATTCATGTTAATTTGATGTTTCTACCTACTTCACATTCGAAAAATAATTCTAAGGGCTCGTTTTTCAATATCTAATACTTATCTATCTCATTAAACAAGGCATTGAAAAATTTAAACCAATATAATATCCTCTCACGTTTATGACGGTGTAGGCGCATCTTATAGTTCTAGAATGACCGATGAGTAACCGAGAATATGGATCCGATATACATATAACGTAGGTGTAAGGAGATTGAAAAACCAGCCCAGAATCCAAAAAAAAATCCGATTTAAGTTTTTATTTTCTTTTCACTTCATTGTTATCGGTGGATAAGAGAAAGGCGTATTCGTCATTTTCTCAGATTGAATCTTGGAAGCAATCAAGAAGGGTACAGCGTTTTACCTTCTATATCTTCAATTTCCGAGCAAATTTCCAGTCTACGTGACGTAACGTTATCTAAAATACTTGAGTAGACTTTCGTGATAACTACTTAAAGAAAGCAGTTGAAAAGTAGTTAAACACTTAAGTGTATTATCAATACCTTATAAACACGCACAGTCGGTACCTCAAATTAGATATCCCTTTCCAATTTGAACTTTATCACTGGATAGCAAAACACTTGACCTCATAAGGGACCATCCATAAATTACGTCACACGAATTTCATTTTTTGACCCCTCCCCCCTCCTTGCCACAGCTGGTCACATTTGTAAGACTCCCCCCTCCCTAGCGTGACGTCACATATTTTGTATATTTTAATAAAAGCAGTACTTAATAGTGTTGTTTTTTTTTTGGGAACTCAAAATTCATTGTCTCAACCAAAGTAAAAACGTAAAAAGAGTGCTTGGGACTAAGGGAGTTAAGTTTGTCGTTAACAGTTAACGCGTTTTGATACTCATAACACATTTTGAAATGTGACGTCACGAAACTTATGACCCCTCCCACCCCCTTGTCACATAATGTCACACTTTGTCGACCCCCTCCCCTCCTCTTAACGTGTGACGTAATTTATGGATGGTCCCTAAGGTAACCGACTGTACATACCAAGCAAAATATGTCACTTTGGACGGTTCTTAATGCCTCACATGATAAAACTGCATTAAAATTACACTAACAAATAGTACAGAGGCCAGCGCCTCAGGTTACTCCAATTTCTTTGCAAAACCGCTCCTATCGCAAAAACATAGAGTGCACGCGTGTGGTAACCAGGTGTGCGGCCCTCCGTACTACATATTTACTTAATTTTTTTAACTTTAAGTCTATCAACTAACACATACATACAATTCTGCCGAACTTACTTTACATTATTGCTGGTTAGGAAGCTTTTGTAAACCCTGTTTCTTTCTAAAATACACTACATGTTAATAAAATGTACACCGTGGAATATAATTGTTCGAAAAATTTAAAGATCTTCTGACTTAACATGAAAAAAAAAACTTTATTTGTTGCGATCGAAAACCTGATACAAATAGATTCCGATCCTATTCCGCTTGGCCTGAAAAATAATATCCCAACCAAGTTGAAAAATTATATCCTGTAAAAAGCCAACCTTTGTATAGCGGCCATCTTGGATTGGAGGGGCGCTCCTACTGCCGAGCCTCCTCGTTTCAATACGTAGTGCCTTGCTACAAAGTGGTCCTTTAAATGAGCTGATTTACCTTAAACTTTAAAGTATATCGAACTATTAAATTTCACGGTGCATTACCATTATAACATAACAGGTCGATCGATTACGATTGATCTCAAATTCGTCATGCATTGCTTCTGGGCATAGTGATTTTCACTGAAGGTTACTTTGTGTAAAATCAATGAACGACGAATTCCAAGTCAATCATTATCGACTTTGTCTTGTATGAAGTGATTTTAAATTAGGTGGTTAGCGAAACATTCAACCCCTAGTTGTTTTCATCAACCTTTCCTCAAGGGACCATATGAATGAAAAAATGAAAATGAAATTTCTTTTTACATTCTCACTTGAGGCCAGTCCAGTAAGCATTACTTTGCTTTTTTTTCTTTAAAAAAATTTGACTTTCCATACAAGGGATCATCCACATATTACGTCACAGCGTATGGGGGAGGGGGGGATCATATCAAACGTGACAGTACATGTTAAAGGGATACCAAAAAAGCGTGATATAGGGGGGGAGGGGTTCAAAATGTCGAAATTTTGCGTGACGTAATATGTGGATGGCCCCCAAGTTGTATAGAGGCGAAAATTTTATTTCATATTTCGGCCTATGTTCCTTGGAGAAAGTTGTTCAGTTTCGTAGGCTGATTCCTAGCTTCAATTTTCAGTAACTAATTTAAAGCCACCCAGCAGACTATAAGACGGTCTTAAAAAAACATATTTTTCTGAATACAACTATTAAATTGATTTGGTTGTAATTATATTATTCTTATACGTTTAAGGCAATAAGTGATTGACTTTTTAAACATATACATATACGAATTACGATATCAGTAATCGATTAAAAAACGCCTAAATAATATTGCAAATAAAACATTTACATAATTTGTTAGCACCAGCACGTAAAGCCACTCTACACATTACACTTCGAATATAATAACAAACTCTATTGCTATGTATATGTAGGTATGTTACATTAAATTCACCAGCGATTAGCATATCTCGTGATCTGTTATAATTGATCTTTTAAGATCTTCTACAAGATGTGTCCCGTTCCTCTATTCAAATTAATTTGTAACCTTAAAACTAACGCCCAGTTACAAAGACGTCCATTACAGTTGATGCTCCTTTATATTTCATACTGTCACTTTGTGAATAAGGACGGATATTTAAAGGAGTTTTAATTTTATTGAATGTTTTCTGCAACTGAGTGTATCAAATATATATTTTATATCCTGTGCGACATAACTTTGCATTACAAGCAACATTCTTAATTCAGTAATCAAAACTAAAACTCATATAGAAAAACTAAATAAATAAATACCACTATAAACTCAAAGACCCACCACTAAGGTTACTCTTATGTTTTGGATCTCTTGGGACCACCCAAGCTAACAGTAATCTGCTACTTGCACAAATGTTTGCCCCGATCGGGAATCGAACTCAGGCACCGTTAATACAAAGGCAGCGCTACAAGCCACTGAGCCAATCCTTTCATCGGAACAAACTCTTTTTAATACATCGATGATTTTGGATTTACGAGGTAGAGGCAAAAATATAAGGCAATCCAATAATATTTTATTGGGATTTTAATTTCATAAAAATAAATTGTTTTTTTCCTTACAGCACTTCACATTATTTCTTCATAATCATAAGCATTGCAAGCTACCTGAAGTATTATTTGGATGTAATATTGATATCCAAACTTTATATCTCAGAAACCATTGAATTTATAATCATTTTATCTATTAAATTGCAAAAATATTGCCTTGTGTCGATTTAATTACCAAAGATTTTTAGTTAGAGTTCATGATTCTTTATTCATGATTCTTTATAAGACAGACTGATAAAACCAGCATTTGATAGAAAACCAAACTAAGAATTCAAAACAATTCATTAACATTTTATGATTTTATTATTCTCTGAATTTGATAACGAGCTGGCCTTACTAAACTGCAAAATTTATTCAAAAACTAGTTTAACTACAGTACTTACTAATTCATACAATACATTTCATAGGTGCCCGTGTATAAACTATCTAACTTATCCCATTAGGTATCATAATTATGATTAAAACATAAAGTTCTTTATAATTATAACAAGCTCAAGCATTCGCTGTATCCGAATCGTAAAAAAAAACAATGTGGTTGAATATGGACTTTGCCTGGGTTACCGTCGCACTATTTTCCGACGTCTTTCATTTAAAATACATATAAAACAATATTAATAAATTTTAAAACGTAAATTTTTGTTGTAGAAATAAATATTTTTTTATATGAAAATTTACAACCGACTACGAATATAGTCACATTTCGTTATCATACAAATTCTGTATTCATATGAAAATGTAAATTGAAAAAGTGACTTAAGATAAAAAAAAATACCAGTGCCATGGTTTCTCCTCTGCATCAAAGTGGTACTGGCCGACATTGTAAACACATTAACAATGTCCGCCAGTACCACTTTGATGCAGAGGAGCTAAATCGTTGTAACCCTCGACTTGACGAATTATAAAATTAGGGCCTGACTTCATTGATAGGTAGTCATTCGGAAATCGCGCAGTTATTCAGATGCTACAGTTAGTTAAGTTCATTTTTTTAGTGATTAATTGATAAGGTATCGTCAAAGATAATGGTCCAGCCTAGTAAGCCGAATTTCGCTGCAGGCGCGCCATTTTGTCTATCAATCTATCTCAGCCAGAAGCGTGGATAAGATAAACTGTTAGATAGTTTTACGCCCGCGCGATTCGCATCCAAATCTAATTTATTTTCTCCTACTGTACATATAACTCCAAGAAAGAAGTAATAAATAATAAAGAAAATATGAATTAGAGATACCTTTGCCTTTGGTGACTAAGGCCCGTATTACAGAAGCAGACTAAGTCTTGATCTATACTTAAAGTATTGATTGTCTCTTTCTCTCACTTTCAAAATGATAAAGACGACTGCTTCTTAAGTATAGATCAGAGTACGTGCATAAGAATAAATAATAACTTACGTAGAATGGAAACTCCTTTGACCGAGTCCCAAAAGCCGCCATTTATATACCTACTTCCCCCTTCGCCTCGCGACGCCCCGCTGTCGTCCAGCCGTATTGCTAGGGTTGCTTACTGTTAAATTATTGCTTACGCCTAAAGATGATATCGCTAAAATATAAGTTTTTTTTAACTTTAAAATCATTATTTTACTCAAATTTTTCTAAATATAAGATACTAACTTTCTGCCCTGCAGTTTCACCCGCAGTGTGGCATCGAATTTGAATTATGTGTACATCCAAACGCACTACAATAACGTGGTTTAGGCTTCATTGTAAATTTGCATTCGGAACAACAAACAAGCAAACGCGCGTGCGGCGACGCCGGCGGTGACAGCCCGACTGAGTGGTACCTTAGACATCTCCCAGACGGTAGGCTAATATCGTGACCTTGAGTGCGTCTGGAGCGGGAGTTTCCATTCCACGTAAGTTATTATTTATTCTTATGGTACGAGTCGTGTTCTGTAATACGGACCTCAATCTTTTTAGGGACGGAAATAGTGCTGCATTTAAGTTACAATATCCTTACGGCTATAGACCTATTTTGACGATACCCACCCTCTAAGATTACCCTTTGCATTGTTGATCTTATTAAAAATAAGAGCGTTCACACAACACATTGCTATACTAATCTAAGTTTCGTTGTAGTTACATACTGTCAGCGGTTATAAAGGGTTCACTTCGACGACCGTGTTCATGTGTTGAGGATGCGGCTTGAATTCTACTACCTCTTTCCATACCAGCTCTGAAAGGAGAAATGCAGTCTCTTAGATTATAATAAATTTAAAAAAACTATTACAATTTATTGCAATTATTACAGCAGTGGGCAGAGAAGCCGCACCGAGCATTTAATAATTTTATGTATATTTATTATAATAGGAGATCTTGTCCCGTATTCTAAGACATTCGATTAAGAATAGGGTTATGGACAGTGGGCAAGGCTTAGTCTTAGTGCATCTCTTTCGTGCACTAAGATTACAGAATTATTCAGCTATGGGGGGAATCAAAATAAATATAATTGGGCCGTCAAGACAATAAATAAATATCTATATTGTAAATGTGTCTTTATTATCATGGGTCGGCCATAACCATATCTTTTTTATTTACTTAATATTTAATGTTTAAGTTCAGCCAATTAATAATAATAACACTAATATTAAAAAATTTGAATCACCCCCGACATTCGATTGCTTATAACTTTCAAACGGCTGAACAGATTTTCATGAAACATGAGTGTTCTTACTCGGGATAAAATTATCTATGACACAAAAAAAACTAAACGAAAATCGGTTCATCCATTTGGGAGCCACAGACAGATACACAAAAAAATAAAAAATAAAATAAACGCTACACACTCAAAGGCCCACAGTAAGGTTTTCCCTTGTGTCGTGGGTCCCTTGGAACACACATAAAGACAAACACAAACACCCATGACCCGAGAACAAACATCTGCTTTTTACACAAAGGTTTGCCCCGACTGGGGATCGAACCCAGGACCGCCGATCAAGAGGCAGCGTCGCTACCACTCGACCAAACCGGCCGTCAACACAGACACACAGATACACATACAGACACGTTAAACTTATAGCACCCCTCTTTTTTGTCGGGGGTTAAAAATAGATTCCAAGTCTGCGACATAGGTTATGCGAAGATGAGTTGAGCTACACGTATTTGCATTATAATTTCTCCAAAAAATCTGTGCTAACAGCAAGTATACACAACAATAAACGGAACATGACAGATAACTCTTATCAGATAGCCAGTTCAGGTTTGTTTACTGAACTAAAATGGTTAGATAACAACTTTTGATACGTATTGACCTATACTTATACTTAAATTTTGTCTGCAATCCTTATCTACATCAATACAGATAAACTTAATTGGATTCGATTGGAAACTCGCAGCAAAATAAAAATTTGAGAGTGTTTATTTTGTACCCAAATAAGGCGAAGCAAAAATGACGGTTATGAATGTTATGATTTTGACCGGTACGTATGTGTTACAGTCAAACCTCGAAGCTCCGACGCTCGTGTTATAGTCAAACCTAGTTTGATTAGTCAATTCTCAGGCTAACACAACCTACTCAAACCTAGGATAACACAACCTCATTCCGTGAAGAGACTGCATATCGACCTTTGACTATGACAAATAAACGTTACACACTCAAAGGCCCACATAGGTTTTCCCTTGTGTCATGGGTCCCTCGGAACATACATAAAGACAAACACAAACACCCATGACCCGAGAACAAACATCTGCTTTTTACAAACATATTTGCCCTGACTGGGAGTCGAACCCAGGACCCGTCGATCAAGAGGCAGCGCCACTCGACCAAACCGGTCGTCAACAAATGTATGCAAGTATTTCTCTTTCCTTAAACGTCTTAAAGAAGAAAACATGTAAATGAGAAATCTCTCACCACTACTTGGCACGAGGATAGTTGGAGAGATGCCCACACTACCATTGTTTGATGACTGTCGCGACAAACATTTATCATTCCGTTTATCGACAACAAACTGTCAAATTCATTTTTTCTACGGACATTGAACCAGATTTTTGTTTTTAGTAGATCGCTAAGTAATAAATGTTTCATTTATCATCGTAATAAAAAATTGTCCTGACTCGTGTATCGCCTTAAAGAGAACAGTTAATCGCGTCGCGCGAGATAACAAGCCCATAAAGCAGGGGCAGAAGTACTGTCTCGGTTATATTTTAATGACGTCTATCTATTAGATCGATTATGAAGTCCAATTAAGCCACTATCCTTCAGACGATTCTGTTTCTGTCTCTATTTCTCAGATCTACATATACCTACCGAGCGCTTTTCTTCATCTTTTATATTGCGGACCGCTAAGGAATAAAATTCTCTGCCTGCGTCTGTATTGCCGGGCTCATATAACCCGAATCTCTTTAAAGTTCGAGTGAATAGGCATCTTTTGGGTGAGCTTACATTCTCTACCACATCTTCGCCCCTGGGCTAGATTCTGGTTAAGAGCAACTCCATAGTCTTTAAAAATAAAAAATAATAGGTCTTTACCTATGAAATTGCCGATTTTTTCTCAAGCTTTATTTTATTCATAATTTATTTGATTGAACAACTATTACTGAAATTGTTTTTTATTTAAAACCTTGGCCATATAACGGAGATATTGAGTCGATTAAGTATGAAAATTAACTTAATTTTCATACTTACTTTATTAACTTAATGTTATCCAAACCTTCCCACAAAATTTTGTTAAATTTGGATTTCGCATTCCCGAGAAAAATCCAGAAACGTTAAAAACGAAAATTTAGTTTTCCAAAAGTATTGTATGAAAAATGGCAATTTCATAGGTAAAGACCTATTATTATTTCATTTGGATTCGATATTACGACTGCATTTGACAGTCGCTTATGGGAAAAAAGGGTTTCCAAAATACTGGTGACCCTCGCTCGGGTTCGTTCCTCATGCAGAGGATTTCTCTGGCCGTAAAGCGTGGCAACGTGGCCAGCATGTTGGGGGATCTACGAGCTGGTAATTTTGACTAGGGTTTGGTGCCAGGTTAGGTTAATGATAACGAGGGGTGTTGCTGATTGCTTTTGTTTTAGTTTTTTAGTTGTGTTTTAGTTTTTTAGTTTTCATTTCAGGATAAAATACACAATTTTACAAAAAATATATCTTTAAGTATCTTTATACTGCATTCACAACTCAACGACTGAATAGATTTGGACGAAATTTTGTTGGTAGGTAGATAGCACCTTCATAAAGGCATATCTACAAAAGTTTTTTCCACGCGATCGAACTTGAAAGCAGGGAGTTACTTACCTTTCCACTTGTCAACAGGGAGGTCCATGTCTTCGAAGCTCTGGTCGTAGGGCGCCGACACCGGCTCGTCAGTAGGATCAGCATACTGCGCTAAATACTCGTGAGCTAATGCTTGTTCCGCTGTTATACGCCTGGAATACAACATATGTTACCGTCAAGACATTTATCTATCGATATTTTTTTTTTTGCTGTATAATGGGCGAAAGGCTGACCGGTTGACCACCTCTCGCCATTATACAACTTGTTCTATGTGCTAGCGTTAGTACTATTATTTATTCTGTGGTGCTAGCCTTCGCATCATCATCATCATATCAGTCTATTGCAGTCCACTGCTGAACATAGGCCTCCCCCAAGGTGCGCCACTCTGCACGATCCTCCGCTGTTTTCATCCAGCCACTACCTGCTGTCTTCTTTAGGTTATCTGGCTGGGGGGCGTCCTACACTACGTTTGCCAAGACGTGGTCTCCATTCGAGAATCTGTCTACTCCAACGATCGTCGTTTTTTTTTAACTCCAACGTGGCATCAAGTAGTTCGCTAGAACCACTGATGCTCTGTATACCCTGTTAGGGATTATAGGCGTGAGTGTATACATACATACGCCTATAATTCCTTTCGGGGTAGGCAGAACGTCGTGCGGTTCTGGTCTGGAGCCACGACGCCACATTTGACATTCATTCTGAGGGTTACAATAATCTATTTTGTGATGAAACAGTTGCTTGGCTAGTAAAGGATTAGTGGGATGACGCCATATCGTACCGTTAACGAATTTCTATGATATTTTAATCTTATTCGGAATATTATTGTACCTGTCGGTCGTTCTTTAAATTAATTAGCGAACTTTAGGGGGTGACAACTCTTCCCAAGAAACCTATACGGAATTCTCAAAAAAAATTTTTACTTCCCACACAAAGGTTAATCAAGCTGATCGCACACGTACGAAGAGGCTATTTTTGTAATATTTCGTCCTATATTCCTTGAGGAAAGCTTTTTCTTATCAGCTCATATCCGTCTTCTCCGAGGCGCACGGGCCTTCCTTCGAAATATGAAGCGGATTTAGGCCATAGTTTACCAGGCTGGCCCAATGCGGGTTAGTGGATTGGGCACCGATTCTGTAACTTAAGTTGTGTGTCGATGGGATGGAGGCCATTTTATTTTTTGCGAAATTGAGAACTAAGTTTTCATATACTTGCTGACGACCACCCCGACCAGCAGCGCCACCGCCAACCGAACGTCAAGTAGCAAACTACCTAGCAACTGAGCATTCAGTTGGCGGTGGCATCACCAAAAGTCAAAAGTGTTTATTTCATTGAACATATAAAATGATACTTGAACACATTAGCACTTTTGACTTTGCGCCTATACCAGTCAAAGCAGCCGTCATTAGATGTATGAAATTTGGATAGTTCTCAATTTTGTCACCTGAACGGATAAAATGGCGACCATTTCATCGAAACACAACTTAGTTACAGAATCAGGGCCCTGGATGTAGGACTACTTACTTGTCAGCATCTAACTCTAGCATCAGCTCGAGTAAGTTGACTGCGAGGGGATTGGCCCCGCGGAATACCTCGCGGAAATCTCGTCGTTTTAGTGTCGGCAATGATTGGATGTAGTTCCTAGCCTGAAACAACGTTCATGACAGTCACTATTTAAGATCAAGATCGAATGTGCGCAAATCTGTCGCTAATATTCACACGGGTTGGCCCAGTCCCAAGTTTTTGAATACCAGTACAATCAGGCATTAAGAATTTCTGTTGGAATGATAATATTATGAAAAGCTGAATTTAGCTAATGTTCATTTTGATACCAATCAAAATTAGCAGCAAGCCCTTTTCAGTAACGTTAAATAAGCTCTTCTTGTTTCGTATAAACTTACATGTTGAGCAAAGTTTGTGAACCGCCCCCTACACCTCTAATACAAAATTAAGTTATACCCATTTAAAATACACTGACTTACACAAGATACTACACAAGCCTTGAGACACAATCACTAAGTAGCATCCCAGCGTCACCCCCCCTCCTCTTAAAAAATTACATAATCTACAATAAAATATATTAACAGTTTTCTCCAAGTATCTACTTAAATATGTTTACCCATTATAATATCTGTTTAAAACTAAATATTAAGTTATACCACGCTTCGCAGGCTTATAAAGAGCGAATCCACAATTTGAATCTTTAACTTTATCTGAACAAAATAATAAAAAATAAAAATACATTTTATTTTACCATAAAACGAAAGTTCGGTTTCACTGGATGACGTACAGACCAAACCCTTGGATCTAAAGAGCAACATTTCGCACAGAGATTTAAATAGTAATTCGTCAAGGAATAAGGCCA
Organism: Aproaerema taeniolella; assembly: GCA_949987775.1. Lineage (NCBI taxonomy): Eukaryota > Metazoa > Arthropoda > Insecta > Lepidoptera > Gelechiidae > Aproaerema > Aproaerema taeniolella. The sequence continues at coordinate 16,177,629 of OX465247.1, read as the reverse complement.
TCAGAAAATTTCACACGAAATATATATATTACAGAAGGTATGTGATTCCCCCAGTGCATAGCAGAGCTCTCCAAGGTATCTCAGCAAGTTATTTGTGGAAGCATTAGTTTTTAATCTTATATATAAAAATGAATCACTAAATCTGTTGGTAAGCGCAAAACTCGAGAACGGCTGGACCGATTTGGATGATTCTTTTTTTATTGTGTTCCTTATTGTCAGGAGAAGGTTCTTATGAAAGAAAAAACTAAAAAAGTGCCACGGGAACGAAGTCCCGGGCGGAAAGCTAGTTGTAAATAAATATGCAAATACCACGTCATTGTCTTTTATAGAGCCGATAAAGTACTGTAGGTAACTATTTAAATTAACTTCATCGTAGTGTCTTATACCGTAGTAGACGTATTAAATTAATGCTTATCGGCCGTCGCGCCGTGACCAAGTCACTGCATAAATTGCATAATTTTAAATTACCATTTCCTTTTCCGATAGCAAACTATTATCAACCCGATTCAATCAACAACAAAAGGTGCTACTATATGCTGAATGAATCAACTAAAATAATTAAATAGTAATGGTTTAGTGGACTCTATTTAAACAAGTGTTCAAATTGAAAAATATTACGATTTCTCAGAAATTATTTTTTTGTAATACCTATTTGTTATTTAGTTTGTGCAAAGCCGAAGCATATAAAATATTTACTGCAACAAGAAGCAGGTCTTATATTATCTTTTAATAGGCATGTGTTTCAAAACCTAAACCAAATACATTTTCTATACTATTTATCATTACCTAATTTATAGAACATACATTTATAATAACGAAAGCTTACTACAAAAATATTGCTATAATAGCTACTAATAAGACATAATTTAACGTGAAATCTATTGCTACATAAGTACGTATACATTACACAATAAAAGAAATAACACTCAATCGAACAGCCTTGACATCTCAGCAATCAACAGAAAAAACCATAAGGCAGGAAACTTAAACACCTTCATCTGTAGTAACTGCTCATCTAATGAGGTCAAGGATCAACATATTCCTAAATGCTCCTTACCTCTTCGCTTATAATTTTGTCAATAGTCTCTTGATCAGGATTCCCGCACAAAAACAATATCCTGGTGAGATGGTCAATATCTGGACGCACAAATGTTAAGGTTAAAAGCACCAAACAACACAAGCTAGACAAAATAAACCACAAGACGAGAAGCGTTAACACGAAGCTATTTTACGAAGTGTATAGAATTACCCTTAAAAATTATTTGGTAGTAAATATAGATTTTTAAATATGTATGTACATCGTAGATATAGATGATTTTTGGCAGACTATTAGTCTTGCATGCTATCAGTGAGATCCATTAAATTAATCTTGATCTTGTTTATATAGCTTTAAAGAGGTTAGATTGTTATAGGCGAATTTTAATGGTTAATTTAGTTTTTATAAGATTTAAAAATGATTGTTTTTTACATTTTTAGATTTATCCGACAAAAATCATCTTTAGATCGAATTTGGAACTGAAAGATGATGTTTCTATACTAGAACAAAACGAGAATATAATATAACTTTGAAACTAACACAAAGTGTTACAAAATTTTGTCATGTCCATGGCGTTCTACCTGTTCCACACTGACGCTATGCGATAGCATGAGAGAGCGAAACGAAATACATATGACAAAATTATGTCACGGCGTTTATGCTAGCTTATATGTACGTATACTGTATAATTGACATCACTTTCCGGTTCATTAGTAAAATTGTTCCTACGAAGTTTACTTACAGATTCGGAAGATATCTTCTGCATGAACTCAGCGGGAGGTGTCCCAAGTATCTCCATGATCAAGTTCAGCTGATGGATATCTGTCTCGCAATTAAGGTTGAAAGCGATCCGAGGTTGAAACTATAAGCTATGCTGTAAACTAAACTTAAATACCAAGAAATATAGTCTAAAATAGAAAGATGCGAAAATACGCCATGCTATTTAACGTTCATAATTTTGATGTATGCAAAGTTATACAGAAGAAAGATGAATCATTGGAAGTAAAGTGGAACGGACATCGAAATAGATTTACAAGTTAACATAACATTCTATAAAATGATTTGTATAATACATACATAATATAATGTGCTGGGCACTTACAATTATCAACGGATTCTTGTATTGATTAACGACGGACAATAACTTTAATACACGACACGATCACTCTATTTGCAATGCTGTGAAGTTGAGAAGTAGTGTAGTGGCTAAAATATTCCGCTTAAAAACATAAAGTAACTAAATATAATTAAATATAACTAGTTGATAGTTTCTCATTTGACTCTGTTAATCGCTATCAGTATTGACGTACTCTCGAAGAGGATTAAGCCTCCACCGCTACAAATTCGCGAAAGAAATCACTGTTGTTACTGAACAATTTGCAAGCGACACGAAAGATTTGAGAATTGTAGTAAACTTATGAATGTTATGTTACCTCATAGACTGTGTTTAAAAATAAAGAACTCATAAGGAAGAGCTATTATAATGTACACACAAGAGCACATCAGGTTATACATGTTGACCTTGCAATAGCACCAGCCTTGTGCTGCTGTCTGTACGTCTCAGCCCTGTATCGCTTAAGTGGCGGCGGCATGTCGAGTACCAGGCTCAGACCAATTATTTGGTCAGAGGTACCAGGTTTCTTTTACTTCACTCCCACATTAGTCACTCTGTGTCGTTTACTCTCCCTTATCATTCCTTTGATAGAAAAAAAAAACGAAGATTTGCGCCCTGTTGCAAGAACATCAAAGTAACTTTAACCATCATATTGTCTCTTTCTGTTCTGTTGACGTAAACAAGGACTGGACGACATATAGAGGCGCTATATTTTTTGGATGTGTTTGCAACTGGGCAATGGATATGTGTATAAAAGGATACGGTCGGATCCAGGGAACAGCGTGCGTCCGGTCAGCAACTCGGCCATGATACAGCCAACTGACCAGATGTCCACAGTCTGGTTGTAGTGCATCCAGTTTAACATGATTTCAGGAGCGCGGTACCACCTAAAGGATGCCATAATTATAATGTTTAACCCCTTTTCTTGCACTCGAAATACAGATGATCTGCTCTTATAGATAGCGCTACACAATTGAGTATAAGCGGTAAAATAAGATATAGCTACAGTCCTATTACTTCACGAACCATTTGCCCATTTTGCATTTTCAAATACAAAACCTGTTTTTGTGATTTCCTTATTAAGAATAACATATGAATATTATGAATATTAATGCAACTGTGGAATAATAATCAGTAACGTACTTAATCGTATCGTAGTGTCGTAGTTTAGTCCTTTAAGTAAAAAGAGGAATTCAGAGTTTATTTAAGAATTTCAAAAAATACAAACTTAATTAAATAAAAATACTAACTCCGCATTCTAATCAGATCTTACTGAACTAACGCAATAGGAATTTAGGATTACCTTGTAGCTACATATCCTGTCATCTCGGTTTCAGTAGGCCTGGCTAAACCAAAGTCCAAGATTTTCAGCTCACAATCTTCATTTACAGCGATGTTCGAGGGTTTTAAATCCTATAAGGCAATAAAAATTTTGAATTATTTCACAGACTAATAGAATAGCTTTTACGGAAAACTTGTTACAGCCGCGTTAAAGACATCGCGTTCTGTTTATTTTCAACTACCTATCTAAAAATATTTAAGTTCTGCAGCCAAGTAAGAGTTTTTACCATTATTTAAAAAATATATAATCTTTAATCGACTGTTTCTACTAATTGCCTAAATTACGAAAGAGGAGACTCAGTTGCCCTAGAATTTTCTCCCATTTCAGCTATGGAAAGACACCGTAGTGGCCGAAAATACCACATTATTTAAAAACTTAACTATAAACAGTAACTAAATTCGTGAAAGGTGGACTTTTCTGTGAGCAAGTCAGTAGACACAGGGTAGGTGGAAACTATTGTTAAAAGAATATATTACAACTCTTAATATGAAATGTCGAAATGCCAATGAATGACTGGTTTTGTGGTTTCATAACAATTCATTGACTGTTCCTGGGAGATGACTAATTTTCTATTGCATATACTTATCATGACTAGTATACTTATCAAGGATAATAAAATAAGTAATTGAATAAAATAATTTAAAAGTTTGAAATAGCAGACACATTTGTATTTGTTAAGTAAAAAAATTAAAGACATTCTATTTCAATTTAGGTATTCTATCCCTTACTTAGTAGCTAACAGGCTACTTATGACTGGCAACCAGTATATTGCTATTTTATGTACTATTTTATTTTTTAATAGACGCCACACACTCAAAGGCCCACACTAAGGTTTCCCGTTGTGTCGTGGCACCCGAGAACAAACATCTGCTATTTACACAAATATTTGCGCCAACTGGGAATCGAATCCAGGACCCGTCGATCTAATCAAAAGGCCGCGCCACTACAACTCGACCAAACCGACCGTTTATTATTTTATCCTTGAAATATCTTATTGGCGTTCTTTATTTGTTGTTTTGTACTGGACATCTTACTGAAAGTTACATACGGTTGTTTAGTAACTGGTGGTATTCCTAAAATTATATAAATAAATGTTTAACTGTAAAATTACCAGCAAAATACTTACTCTATGTATTATTCCAGCAGAGTGGATATACTTAAGACCCCTAAGTATTTGGTACACCAAGAACTGTACGTGATCATCAGATAGTTTCTGAGTACGAACAATGTTGTTCAAGTCGGCGCCCATCAAGTGTGTTACTAGATATACTTGCTGGAACTCCTCCAGTGTTTTCTCAGGGCTAAATACATCTAGAAGCCCTACAATAAAAAAAAGAGTATTAGCAAGACAGTGGGACACATAATGGCTACATAAGATAAGATAAGCAACACAGTGAATCGCTCGTAGCCCAGTGGCGCTCACTGATCTCAACCAATCAGTGAGGCTAAGCAACGTACACAGAGGCAAAGAACCTGATGGGTGACCAAAATGGCAATTGATCATGAGCATTTCCGTGTTTCGGAGAGCACGTTAAGCAGTCGATCCCGGCTGTTGTCAATTGTCTACAGACGTTAAAACCAAGTCAGAGGCCATTGTTTGGTTTGAAAACTCTGACACCAGGTTTAGCCAAGTTCGCCAGACACTTGACTATACCTACATGATAAGAAGAAGAAGCAACACTGACAAGTTCAAAATTGCAGTGATACAGCTTGAAATAAGGCATATAATTTGACACAAAAATAATGCAGAAAGATGCAAAATAAATAATTGGTTGGCGAGTAAAACAAATCTTGCAGCTATTTCATTGCTTCGGCGACAAAAGTGTAGCTTCATAATAATAAAGAAGTGACTGCTAGAAAAATGGTAGCAAAAATAACAATAATATTAAACAAGGCAGTTCAAATCATAAATGGGCTGCTTAAAATAATAATTTGGCGTCTAATATTATTAACCGGGAAGCAAAAAATATTTCTAGGTTCTAAATATAATTAAAACGGCACAAAGCAATAAAAAGGAGAAAAAAACTGTATTTTTTTCTATGTAGCCTACGTCCATCAGTGGACGTCTTGCGGCTGACATGTTGATAGATAAACTGATAGAATAAACACTTAGGGCGTCCGCGCGGGTGTACGGCTTGGCGCCCGCCGCGGGTGCTGTTTCCTTGTAACCCGCGCGGCGGGAGACCCGCTGCACGCAGCACTGATCATATGATATTACAAGAAACAGCACGCCGCGCGGGCGCCCGTTTAACGCAGTGGACGCCCTTAGGATTCATATCGAAATAAGTTAGATACTAAATGTATCAAAGCCAAATTATTATCAGTCTCAGGACGAACAAGTGTCTTGTGTAAGCATGGTCAATACAACTGTAGTGTGTGTATACAGGGTGTAAAGGACAGCTTAACAAAACAGATCATCATTCTAAATGATTATCCAATGACGTTTTTCTCTTGAGATTTTCAAACTTACTCCATGGTTTTGTTATGTTTTATGTTTTCTGCTTTAATATTTTATTATTTATTTGACTAACAGCGTAAACTAGGAAAACCAGCAATGTACATGGCACACTGACAGTGGCGTAGTGCGGAGGATCACGCGCGGGGCGCGGTTTCGCGAAACAATGCGTAGCGACAAAGTAGGTTAATAACGAAAACTCCTGAACATTTCCAGGAAAAAATTTTTTACTTGTCGCTGATTATAATTATGGGATTCCACCATTTAAGTATTTGCTAACCTGTCCCTTACATCCCGTATAGTTTAAATGATCTTTAAAATTCAGCATTGAATTAAGAAAATAATTGTTATTAACACTGGCTATTAACTTGTAAAAGAAAGGGTGTAAAAGACAGCTCAGCAAACACTTAATGGACAAATCTAGCTAAAACTATGATTGGCTAAAGTGATTATTTTTTCCCAGAAATGTCATGTTAACATAATGTCATATTACTCAATGTACCTAGAAATTGCACCCTGCTCGCGATTCCCCCGTGACTGGCCTCTAGAATGCATTGTACATTACTGGTGTTAGTCTTTTACTCTGTTATTATTACTGCAAAATTGCAAAATGGCTTTCCATTGCAAAATTGGAGTGATAATAAATAACGTAATTTTAAAGTGTAACATATTTAAAAAAAACATAAATGAAAACCTGAATATGATCTGAATTCAGGGTTTCAGTTTCTGCTAAGCTGTCCCTTACACCCTGTTTAGGTATTTTTGGAACCACAGCATGCAATTGAAAAAATATTTAAGTATTTGTTTTGGAACAAAATATACCCACCAATAATATTCTCGTGATTCATGTGTTTCAACATACGGAGCTCCCTGTATGTTCTCTTGGCATGGACTGCAGATTGGAACGGTCTTGCCAACTTCTTTATAGCAACTTTCATATTATGCAGCGTGTCGATTGCTGAGCTGTAGACAATCAAATATAGGTACATAACAATTGATCAAACCAGTTCCACCCACACAGGCCAATGATCTCCTTTTAAATCGACGACCTATTACCTCACTATAATATTTTTAAGAAAAAAAGTAATGCATGCCATTATAACATTACGTATAAATATTGGCGTAGCGCTCATGACTTTATGATAAACAAATACATACCAAACTTGGCCATAAGCTCCCGAACCTACAGGTGTAAGCATTTGATACCGTTCTGGTACGATCCATTCTGTTTTGTTGATTTCCACTTTATGATAACGAGGCATATTGATTGATGACCCAGCGACCGATTGCTATGTTTACGGAATAATATACTGCACACTTTCGTGTTTCTTTATTATTAAAAGCTTTATTATTTTAGATAAAAAAAAGAAGCAAAATTCACTTTCCTACACGAAGGAAGAGAACAAGAGATTTTTTTGCGTCCATGTACTGTCAATGTCAAACCGTCACGCAGTGTTGCCACATGAAGTAGACGTGAAATCTGTATTTTCATTACAAAAATCCGTATAAAATCCGTATTTCTGTTTTTATTGAAATTCCGTATAAATATCCCGTATTTTGATTCAAATTCCGTATGAATTCCATATAAAAATTAAACGTAACATTTTTGAGTCAAGATTTAAATCAAAAGAGGGTGATTTCCCTAAAAGTTGTTTAGCGGGACCGTTATCGTCAAGATACTTAATTTATTTCTTGGTTTCGTCTTCATTGAAGAAATTTTGCTGTACTGCCGCACTACAGTGGAGCAAACTCACCAGAGCGTTGTGACGAAATTTGTTCAAAATTAGGTCAAGAAGGCTCGAAAACGGTGTCCTTTTGAAGCTAATTCTGTGTTTAGAGTAAATCCGTATAAAAATCCGTAATCTTGATTCATCCGTATTGAACTCGCAAAATCCGTACAAATACGGACAAATCCGTATATATGGCAACACTGCCGTCACGTCAATGTCAATTAGCCAATGACAACATTCAGAAATTAATTTTTTTTTTTTCAAGCACTACTGCACGTTCCCAACATCATCTTAAATATTGGTATTCAAAAAGATACTCCTGGTGCTAATGCCGTCTTCCAAGATATCGTTAATTCTAGGTGGCATGACCATCTTCACTTTTTCACTGATGCCTCCAAGCTTTCCACTGACGGAGAGGTTGGTGTTGCGGTGTGGGTTCCCAAATACAAAATATTATTAAACTATAAGTGTCCCTCCATCTCATCAGTTTTTACAGGTGAGGCGTTGGCTATTCTGGAATCGGTTAGGTATATACTTTCACACAAAATCCCCAAATCGACAATATTTTCGGACTCCCGCAGCTGCCTTCAGGCTATTGTATCTAACTCTTTTTCCTCGCGTAACTTCCCCGTGATTTTTAACATTAGAGAGGCCTTGCATGATTGCCACTCCCTGGGGTTTGAAGTAGTTCTCATATGGATCCCGGGTCATGCTGGGATTCAAGGGAACGAAACTGCGGATATGATGGCAAAAGAAGCGATCCATCTGGGTTCCAATGACCATTACCTTATTTTTTCGCATGATCTTTGTGCATCTGCTAGTGTGGATCTTAACAGGGATTGGATGGCTTTTTGGTCACGTACTAAAGAGGTCAAAGGCAAGTATTATGGAGACATTCAGCCTGTTATACCAACACGACCTTGGTTCTACCGATTCCGCGAGGCAGACAAACGGACCACCTCAGTCATCTGTAGACTACGCCTAGGTCATACTTGTACTCCCCTCCACCTCCATAAACTACAGATCCGAGCTTCTCCAGTCTGTGATTGTGGTGTTGAGGATGGTACCACTGATCATGTTTTGTTCAACTGCGCTTTACGCCCAGTCTCTCTTTATGATATACTCCCCGCTAAAGTCCCTAAACCTATAAATGTGAAGTCCCTTTTGTTATACACTAACTCCCCGCTTATCAAACTAATATCTAAATACATTTGTAAATATGACATAAAACTGTAATATATGTATGAAATGCTTTTGTGATGTCTTGTGTTGTCCTGCCACAGGTGATAATGCAGCTAAATGGAAGGATATAACGTTGCCGTAACCTGTCAAATTTTTTCAGTTTGTTTTCCTCGGACTTGACACTGGCAGTAATGGTCGCACATTATACACGACCGGTTGCCATGATTTAAAAAAAAAAAAAAAAAAAAAAAAATTAATTTTTATCGGATACACACTTGCTTACCAATGCCAAGTTTCTGGGATCTGTATATTAACAAAGAAGAACCCTTATAGTTTTGCCAAGTCTATTAGAGCCTTAGTGTAGAAGCCAACGCATTAGGTTACTCAATTTTCATTGTAATACCGCTCGTAACAAAACGGAAGCTCTGAAGAATCGAAGAAAAGAATTTGCAAGATACCCTAAATGGGCTATGTACATTTTAAAAATATTTTTAATTTCGTTTAATTTTTTATTTAGCATAAAGGAATAAGGTCCCGTTTCCTAAAAAAAAATATATAAAAAATCTATCTTTTGAAATAAAAATATAAGTTTCTCAGTAGGGTAGGTAAACTAATCATAAATACGGCATTATACAATCGTGTCTTTGCCAAGCTGTCATGTCAATAAAAAAAAACATAACCTATTTCATTTTGTATTTGGTTGTTTATTTTTGAGTTTTAGTTTTGCTTTTGGTTAATTTTTTCTGAAGTCTTTTACTGCTACCGCATACCGGATTACAATTTAACTTTGCATGGACTTGTAGTGCTAAATTTTGACTGATTTTCTCACGACTACACCTTATTCATACCGGACTCCGAGAACTGCTTCAACGATAGTGATTAATACTCTTCGGATTTGTGGAATAACACTAATAACGATGGGATAAGTCCGCCTTTGTAAACTTCCTTTTACTGTAAACTTGTTATCCTCTGTATTATCATTGTACAATAAAGAATAAATAAATACATACATACATACAATAACGACAGCGCAGCAGGCTTTGCTACTCAACATGGCATCTGACGAGTTACAGCGGTGGAGAGAACCAAAAAATGTTTTATACCTCTTTGTTCAAACACTGACATTAACTCACCAGATTTGACGTTTTTTACCATTCTAAAGGAATTGAAAGAAAGTTGGTGTAAAATGGTTGACAGGAATTGTCCCAAACGTCCACTTTTTTGCTGTGAGGATCATTTAAACGTAAGTACATTGAAACGTATCTCTAGTTAATCTGTGATTGAAACTTAAATGTTGAACTTAAACTCAAAAACGCAACGGTATAGGTTATATGTCAACCAACTGTCAATCGTTTTTTTTTTACTTTGGCAAAGGAGTTAATCTGTAGAATGCTGTAATAAGCAACAAATCGTAACCAAAATTTTAAAAATTAATTATTTTTATATCTATGATCAAAATTATTTGATATATTTTTTATTTGAATATGGGACCTTAAGCCTGCTTAAAATAAAAAAATCAAATTATTTTAAAAATCTTGCACATAGCCCATTGCTTTTGAGTAACTACCACGGAACCCGACTCACACTGCGCATTGCTCCTCAATGATCTTGACCGCTGCTGTCAGAGAGCCAGCAGTCAGCCATAGATTGGCCATAGAGTAACTCAGCAGCTCTCGCTGTCGGCCACAGACTACCTAGGAGAAACGTCTGTCTGTCAGCCTCAGTGTTGCCAACCCAATTTTCGAAAAGGCACTAAACCAACAGCGATAAAGCACTAGTTTCTGTATTTAGTGTCAAAAAGGGCGCTAAACGTAAAAAAAAAATTCTTCAATGAAATCTGATTCCGAGTCGTCATGGCTGCTGTCGGAGTTGATTACAGTGGCTGTAACACTAGCTAGATTGTGAAGTTGATGGACCCGGTTTCGATTGCTGTAATTGTTATAATTCAGTTATTCACACAATACAATAAATTATCCCGATATTGTCACAAATATTCTGCCCGCCCCGCCCTGCAATCTTAATTCTTCTCTCTCATTTTAAAACTTATTAGTTTTTTCTAAACAAAAGTATAGAAAAAACGTGATTTCCTTAGGTTTAAGGGATTTCCCCTAGAAAAGAAACCGTAGTACGGACATCTTTGTTACTCTTAACTATAATCACATAAAGCTATCATGCTCACACCACATCCCAACATTTGTTTATGAAAATTGTAGAAGTCGGGTACACACTCATGCGCATTTTTTTAAATAAATGAATATACAAGTAATTTTATTAGATACCTATTGTATTTAGCACTAAGTTCTTAAAAAGCACTAGATTGGGCACTAGGAACTAAAATCGAATTTTAGGCACTAATACATGAAAAAAAGCGCTAGATCTAGTGCCGAAAGCACTAAGTTGGCAACACTGGTCAGCCTGTCCTGTCACTGTCAACGGCAGTGGGTAGAAACTTCCATACAAATGAAAAATACTATGAAAGCGATGTCAATGTTACCCAAAAAAATGTAAGCCGGCAATGTCATATTTGGGGTAGCCATACCAAAAATATTTTAATGGTTTGTTAATGTATAATAATTATGTATTTCACAAATAAATGTTGTTTTAAGAAAGTTTTTTTTTTCGTTATAATCAAAATAAAATAAAAACACCGTAAATAATAAGTATTCAGCAAAATCCCTTATTATAACGCTTGTACGATTGTATGGAAATTATAATGGTTGCAAAAATATAATGCTGTGGCAACACTATTCAATGGCTGTCACTTGCTTGTGTTTCGGTTTTCGGTTCAAGTGTTTTGTAGTCTTTTGTTTTTAAGTATTTAAGTGTTATTAGCGTAGAGTTTGAGAATTATCTCCTCCGCATTACTTAGTGCTTTTTTTGACACAGGACTTACCTAACATTTATATGAGAGAGGACTCCATTGAATCGGTGTTTATGTGAGACAGTACTCCATTAGTTAATGAGCTTATTTTGTTATTTTCAAAATGAGAACTTGTGTGATTTGTGGCCTTATGGAAGCCCACTGTGCAAAAAAAACCTTTTTTGCAAGTTTTCCTTTGGATGTCAACAGGTAAGTTACGTGAGTCAATATTGAGGTTATTAAAGTGCCGGTTGTTAACTGAGCCCCGATGGTGTCTTCCCCCTCATAGAGTATACTTACCAAAAAACCTAACATGACGCACCGATCAAATCGTCGACTGTACGTATAATAATAATAAACTTCGGCCCCATGCATATCTTCCAATAGTACGGGACTTAATAGCCCGAGATTATGGGTCATAAGACAAACATAATAATAATAAAATAATTTATTATCACATCAGGCATAGTTAAATAGGCCCATAGATAAATACCAGACTAACATAATTTTTTTTTTTTTTTTTACATTTTAGAGAATATTTACAGACAAATTTTAAACCTTTAGTACATGAATTATAAATTTAAAAAAATGCTAATTACAAATCTTGAAATATATTAAAATGAAATATAATTAAAAGCTTGTTAGAAAATATCTTGAACCCAAGTAGTTACTTTGTGCAAATTTTTTGCCCTTCATTACTTATTAATCATGAACCCATTACAAGTCAAAATTAATTACCTTTATTCTTAATTTCAGGTGTAAACAGTGGATCAAGGCAGTCGGAAAAGAGGACTTGGTACATATATATACCCATAGAAAAACTGCATGCCCTTCGTCATATTTGTGAAAATCACTTTGCGTTGATTTTAGTAAAACAAAGTCAAAATTGAAGAAGCGTGCTGTACCGAAGCTGCATTTAACAGCTCCCCCACTACCTGAAGAATTACTTGAAAGTTTTCCATTACTTATAACAGGAAATAGACAAGGTGAATATTATACATTGTGGATGTTTGCAGATCTGATTTTACATGACAATTTACACAAGTGCTTAAATGGTCACACTTAGTTTTTAAAACCATTCAGTTACTTTAAATGACATATTTTCTCAAATTTTGATTACTAAGTCTAAGTCTATTCAAGCAACTTTGAATAGGAAGCGGTGATAGCCCAGTTGGTAATGAGCCAGACTTGTAATCCGAAAGACGCGGGTTCAAATCCTGGTGCGGGCATATACCACTTAATTTGTCTTTTCGGATTTATGTACGGATTTTTAATTATCACTTGCTCAACGGTGAAGGAAAAACATTGTGATGAAACCCCCCCGTCCAAGAAAATTCATTTTCGAAAGACGAGCGGTCCACCAACCCGCATTCGGCCAGTATGGTGAATCATGGCCTAAATCCCCTTCGTGTTTCGAAGGAAGGCCCGTGGGGACGTATATGGGCTGGTAAGATATTAGTCATGGTTAATGTGAATTAAAATCACAATCAAGTCATTAATAGTAGTATTAGGCACAATCTTTAATTATAATATACTAGCTTTCCGCGCGGGACGTCGTTCCTGTGAGAATTTGGAAAAATTATGTAGCCTATGTTACTCCCCAAGGTCTAATCTATCTCTGTACCAAATTTAATCAAAATCGGTCGTGTAGTTTTTGAGTTAATTCGTTGAGTTTGAGTTTATGTGTATGTAACACATAAAATAAATCTTTTCTCTTTATAATATTAGTATAGACTAGCTTTCTGGCCATATTATTAATTTTTATTAAATTTTTCAATGTTTCTAATACTCATTCTGCTAATATGGATAGAAATAAATCCAACAAATCAAAAGCCATGAAAAAATCTACCTGGACAAAACAAAAATATTAGGCATTTTAAGGTCATAAAATAATACAGTATTGCGCGAATATATCACATACTAGCTTTTCGCCCGGGACTTCGTTCCCGTGAGAAATTTGGGAAAAATATGTAGCCTAGGTGTTAATCCAGGGTGTCAGCTACCACCGTACCAAATTTTATTAAAATTGGTCCAGCCGTTCTCGATTTATAAGTGTTTGAAGAAACCTGAATTTGTTTTATATAATAAAAGAAGAAGATTAAGATAATTTTTCTCATATTAATAAAATATTTTGTTTCAGTTCCTGATCTCGGGGCTTCGATACAGTTACCCGCCACCAGCAGACAACTTCAAGTTGACAGTTAGTATTTTAATGAAATCATGTTATTAATAGTAGTAATAGTCACAAGATCTATGATTTTTACCTTATAATAACGATATAATGTTTCTCATACTAATAAAACATTTTGTTTCAGTTCCTGTTCTACACTACGTTTGCCAAGATGTGGTCTCCATTCGAGAACCTGTCTACTCCAATGCTCGTCGTTTCTGCGACAGACATGGCTAGCCTACTGCCACTTCAGCTTGCTACACTTTTGGATAATATCCATTACTCCGGTTTTCTGTCGGATGACCTTGTTTCGAATTCTATCCCTTAGCGAGATCCCGAGCATGGAGCGTTCCATAGCTCGCTGAGCGACGTGCAATCGGTGGGCCAACCTCACTGTCATGTTCCACGTTTCGGCTCCGTAGGTCATGACTGGTAGGACGCATTGATTAAAGACCTTGATCTTTAGACTCTGCAGGAGTGGCGACGAAAAGATATGACGCAGCTTCCCAAATGCTGCCCAGCCAAGCTGCACTCTTCTGGTGATTGCCCGCTCGAAGTTGTCTCTACCTAACTGCAACGTTTGCCCGAGGTATATATTCCTGAAGAACTTCGAGCGTTACACCGTCAACAGAGATCGGCCTGGGCATGACATGATCATTGAACATGACCTTGGTCTTGTCCAAGTTCATTCCAAGGCCGACATGTCTTGAGGCAGTGTTAAGGCTGAGCAGCATTTATTGCAGGACTTGTGGTGTTTCTGCCAATATTATTATGTCGTCTGCGAAGCGGGGGTGCGATAGAAATTTGCCGTTGATGTTGATGCCCAGTCCATTCCAATCTAGCGTCTTAAAGACGTCCTCTAGAGCATTGTTAAACAGTTTCGGGGATATGAAATCCCCCTGTCTAACAACTCTGAGCAATTGGATTGGTCTTGTATGGTGGTTTTGTACTTGGACTGTCATCGTTGCCATATTATATAGGCTTCTCAGCACCTCCACGTATCGCTAATCGACTTGGCAATGCTGCTAGGACTCCAGAACGGCCCAGGTCTCGACTGAATCGAAGGCTTTCTCGTAGTCCACAAAAGCTAGGCACAGTGGCTGGTTATACTCTTTGCACTTCTGCATAACCTGCCTTACTGTGTGGATATGGTCTACAGTATAGCCTTTGCGAAACCCTACTTGTTCCGGTGGCTGGAAGGCATCAAATCTAGCAGCCAGATGATTGGTGACGACTCTCGAAAACAGCTTATAGACATGGCTCAGGAGCGTAATCGGTCTATAGTTTTTCAAGAGAGTATTTTCCCCTTTCTTGAAAAACAATGCTACTGCGCCCCTGCTCCACGCTTTCGGGGTAGTCCCATTGGTTATTACGGAGTTGAAAAGCCTTTTGAGCTCCTTGACTACCGGTCTACCGGTCTAAAATGCCTGACTCCCAGTTCGCTTATTATATGTGCTAGTATAAGTATTACATAGTATAAAATCAGTCCTTCCATCCAAGAGTATTTAATATAAAAATCGGAATTCCACTTGTGCACCATGTTTCCAATTTGTAATCAAATAAACCCTTTGCAGATTTGATATACATTTTACATTTGTAAAAATGAGAAATTTAATCCTAATAGAAATTGTAAGAATTTTAATGTGTTTTGTACATAATAGCTCAATGGTTTTGTAACTGTTTTAACAGAGTCAATATGTAGATTTGTAGATGTTATATTACTCATTCTTATTAAATAACATACACTCAATATAATCTGTATTTTTATTTTATTCATTCATATTACCTAAATAAAATTAAATGATTATATTATCGATATCGATACAATTTGTCGATAAAATTATGACGCACTAATGTATCGACAAGAACATCACTAGTACTGTCAATCGTTTTTTTTTTTTAAATTAGTTTTTTGAAGGTTTTTTGTGGTAGCATTGCCATTGACATCGCGTTCATATAAGTATTTATAATCTATGATGTTCGACTATGATGCGACCAATGTATGGAGTTCCGACTCTTAAAACGCAGTGTTATATACTCCTTGGTCAACGGTGGTTGGCGAAGCGAAGCAAAGGTGCGCCTGTTGTGCGCTGTTTTATTTTTTAAACGTACTAAGGAAATACATTTTAACGTTAATTATATCGTAAACATGGCGCAAACAGCGGGCTGTTCGCCCATGGCCATTGCTGGCCGTGTGGCATCCGAAAGAGAAAGATGTTTGGGAATGACACCTGCCGAAAGAGCTTGGCGCAAGCAGTGGTTGAAAGATCAAATTTTAGCACCAAATGAGCCTGTGGACGTCCCGGAGTACTGGAAAGAACGTACTAATCCTATTCGTCGTCTTTACCGTGCTCCCTTGGATACCCTTTTCAAAGCTCTTATTCCTGTGCTGGTACGATTACATAATTTATAATAACCTATGTATATTTGTTAGACCATCGTCGTTTTTCTTATGATCTGTTATAATTTGCTTTTCAGGGAAAATCACGTGCTCAGGACTACAGATATATTACTGGAAAACTAGGCATGATGGCTTTCGGTGTTCTTGGCATTCACTACTACTTTAAATATAATGGAAATGTAAGTTTTATTTATTTGTAACTAGGTATCCAGTTTGTTGTTTTTGTAAATCATTAGTTTTTTCTTTTAGGATTGGACAAAGAAAGGTGGTTGGAGGGTACTGTCAGCCAAGCCTATGGTTCTGCCTGGACAACCTGGGTTCCCCTACAAATCGGAGCGTACTAAACCAAGTCATTTTGCTGATAGGAACTTCAAGAACTCTCCTATATAAATACATGGTCCCTGATAGAACCTACAAAAATTTTCAATTAAATTTGTTATTCAAAAACAATAAATTGAAAATGTTATTAGCAAAGTAACAAATAAAACAGTTAATTTATCAAATCTTGTTTTCTTACAATTACTATAAAAATATTTATATAATTACTCTAGGTTAGGCAAAATGTATTCCTTCCGAGTTGAAGGCATGTAGTAGTTTCATAAAGTCATCAGTGTCCATAGTTCTGGCTCGCATTTGGTCAGCTTCTGCTTTCACTAGGATTTCCTGTATCTTCTGCTTTATGTCAAAATCTTCTGGTATATCCTGAAATATGCCAGCAAGGTATAGTTATTAAGTAAATCTAATCAAATGGAAAAATATGTAAATAAACGCTACACACTCGAAGGCCCACACTAAGGTTCCCTTGTGTCGTGGGTCCCTTGGAACACACATAAAGACAAACACAAACTCCCATGACCCGAGAATAAACATCTTCTTTTTGCACAAATGTTTGCCCCGACTGGGGATCGAACCCAGGACCTGCCGATCAAGAGGCAGCGTCTCTACCACTCGACCAAACCGGCCGCCGAAATAAAAAAATCCTTATGGCTCATTAACGGGGAGGGGTACAAATTGTCTCCTTTGGTGATAAATTAAGTACTGATTTTCTGTCTAGTTAAAATCAAGATCTGAGACCTGGTCAGTTCCGAAATAAGGGACGCTGGAAAAACATTATTCAATATGAAGAGTTATTTTGTAGCAATTTCAGGTAAAATAGGACAATAATGAAATATCTTTAAAAATGAAACGAGTACCTTATTATGCAGAGAACAGTGTACCCTATAGTTCTTATCTAAAACGGCCATTGTGGTGCACTGTTTGAACACAGCTGATAATGTTTTATTCTTTCTAACAAAAGCAATTCTAGTCAGGCCATCCCATTCTACAAAATTAATAGGTGGGGGAGGGTTCCTTGGTTCTATCCTCACCACACTTGATTCCACTTTTGGTGGTGGCCTAAAATTGTTTTTTCCAACCTGTAAAAATACTAAAAGTATACAACATATCAAACATCTCAAAATATGCAATGTACAATATTTCTTTTTGGTTTTCATCACACTTAAGCTTACTTTAGTTTTAGAAAGTGTTGTTACCTTCATTAGCATATCAACTCTAGCTAGCAGCTGAGTGTTGACTGACAACCTACAGTACAACTTGTCTCCTGCTTTAGCTACTAATCTCTGAGCAAATTCCTGTTGGAACATAAGTACTGAACATCTGAAGAATGGTCTGTGCAGTAGTAATTTGAATACCAGAGGAGAACTGATCTGATATGGGATGTTAGCCACACAAATGTCAAAGAAAGGCAGTTCTGTCTTCAATACATCCCCAACAAGGATCTGCAGCTTTGACTGGTATGGAGTACCTTGGACACGTTTTTGGAGCTCAGCCACTAATCTGAAAAGTTAGATCATTTATTAATTAGGACTGAACCTTTTAAAAACAAATCACTCTAATAAAAAAATATATATATTTTCATGTAATTTCAGCTTACCGTGTGTCAATTTCACAGGCCACTACTTTCTTGACTCTATCTAAAAGTTTCACAGTCATGTTACCAGTACCTGGACCAATTTCAAGAGCAACATCCGTTGGTCTTAGTCCGGCTTTATCTAGCATTGACGTTATAATGAGAGGGTTTTTCAGAATGTGCTGACCAAAATCCTTGTTAAACTGAATACCTGAAAAATAATTAAAAGTATTAGATTTACCATAATTATTGTATATTTACATCTAGTTATTTCATGGCTAAAGACGCCTTCTTGGTCACATACCTTGTTTGGCGATTTCATTATGAACTCGAGATTTTTTCTCCGCTTTTATTTTAGGCATTTTGATTTGATTTAGGCACTTATAGAATTATAATTTGTAGATTTCTAGCATGTGCATGTCTTGTTTACCACTTTTTGAAAAGGTTATGTGTCAATGTCAAAATTTACCAGAATAGTGCTGCGCAACAACGATATTTTTTCGGATATTAAAACGCACAACCCTATCTTGAATAAAAAAACAACTGAGTGACATCACTCAATTTACTCTGATGATGATGAACAACTGAGTGACATAACTCAATTTACTCACAAAAGGATGCGCTAAGGACATCATTATAGCAGTAATCAATGATTTTTTTTTTAATCTGGCAACTCGTCAAATTTTGGCATGGTTGATCTTTACGGGACCGAGTGAAATAAAACCGTTTTGAGGAATTATTATGAAAATGGAGTGGAAACCAGAACAAGAAGGACTAAGGCAAATACTAACACTTCTCAAGGAATCACAATCACCAGATACAGCTACCCAGAGAGCCGTTCAACAAGTATCCTTTTCACATTTTCGCAGTCGATGCTCTATCGGCGTGGAATTTTTTTGTATCTACAACCGTTTTATAGTTTATTTACGTAAAAATCTGTATTAAAAACTTTATAATCATGTAGAATGCTGGAATTTTTTATTAGTTTCCTGTAATTATGAGCTAAGCATCGCATCTCAGCGTTCAGATAAAATCGATTTTCTGACATGACAGTCATTGACAGCCTTCGATTTTATGATTTTCCTTAGCAAGTTTATTTCAGAAATTGGAAGAATTGAATAAATACCCGGATTTCAACAACTACCTGATATTCGTATTGACTAAGTTGGTGTCAGAAGAAGAACCGACACGTTCTTTGAGTGGGTTGATTTTGAAAAACAACGTGAAAGCGCACTATAATAACTTCTTGCCAGAGGTTGCAGAGTTCATAAAGCGAGAATGCTTGTCTGCGGTAGGCGACCCGTCACCTCTCATTCGAGCGACTGTGGGCATTATTATTACCACCATTGCGAGCAAGGGTGAACTAACCTCTTGGCCTGAGCTTTTACCAGCCTTATGTCAGATGCTTGACTCGCAGGACTATAATGTTTGTGAGGTATTCATCAATATCTAGTACCTAACAGTATTAAACTTTAAGATTTCTTACACTGTACTTATAAAAATTTACGTTTCAGGGAGCATTTGGTGCACTTCAGAAAATATGTGAGGATACAGCAGAAATTTTGGATAGTGATGCATTAAATAGACCTTTAAATATTTTAATACCTAAATTCCTACAGTTCTTCAGGCATTCCTCACCTAAAATTAGATGTCATGCTATTGCTTGTGTGAACTACTTCATAATGAGTAGAACACAGGCCTTGATGGTGCACATTGATGATTTTATTGGGGTACGTTTGTGAAGCAAGATTTATACATGTTTCTTTATAACTAATTCGATGACAGTGAGTCTGTATAAGTAATTCGATGACAGACTCACTGTCATCGAATTACTTATAAAGATGATGATTTACTGTATGTTTTCAGAATCTATTCCATCTAGCGACAGATGAAGATCCAGATGTTCGGAAAAATGTTTGTCATGCCCTTGTGCTACTTTTGGAAATTCGACTTGATAGACTTATACCACATTTGCCCAACATCATTGAGGTAAGTTTTTACATCATAAGTAGGTCCTACTTAAAAGAATTAATCAGCAGATCTAGAGTGCACCTACTTGTCAAGAAAATACATTAAACAAGCAAATTAAGCAATTTATAGATTATAGACTTAATAGACTTGATAATGGGTACTTATTTATTAATAATAAATTCTGCACTGCATAAAATATGTGCAAACACAGTTTTTCATAGGTTTTTGGTTATTATAGAAGCTTGTACTATGCAATGTGTAAGTATTATTAGCAAGGCCATTAATGTATAATTATCTATCTATCTATAGAGGGAATGCCCGTCAGGCACAAGCGGGTGATCAGTCCACTTATTTGGGACCATTTCACCCAATTCCCCAAAACAGCGCATGAGTTTTACCTTTGCACTGACAGTTCCACCTCTTTAAACCTCCCAGGAACTTAACCCAATTATTTCCTTTATGCTAATCTCCTGTATTTGTTCTACTTTTACCTCATCCATGCCTATTGTCTCCCATCTTAACAGCACGTACATTGGACACTCGTCAGGAAGTGTAAACTTGTTTTCTCTTACAATACAATACATTATACAATCTTACAATAATTTGTCGCATTCTGGGCAGGTGGGATCACTTTTTAAGCCCATTATTGTTAGGTGTCGGTTCAGAGGACAGTGTCCCGTGAGCAGACCCACTACAATCCTGATGTCCTTTCTGTTTAGCTATAGAAGTTGTAATGTATAAGTAACAGGGGTTTAAATTAAGATTAAGAATTTATATATGCCAGTTAGTTAACTTTATAGTGTAGAAGTTATCAATTAATTAATTAATTAATCTTTCATTACATAAAAAGAATACTTAAAATAATTGGGCTAGTTCACCATTATTAAAAAAATGGTTTTTCTCTCTTAGAAAATTACTTATGTGTTAACAAAGCAATGCCTGATTTCTTTGGCACATATTATTTCAAATCTATCTATATCTATACATATTATAAAGAGGAAAGATTTGATTGTTTGTTTGCATATTGAATAGGCTCTGAAACTACTGGACCGATTTGAAAAATTCTTTCACCATTAGAATCCTACATTATCCGGGATGGACATAGGGTACATGATTTTCCCGAATTCCCACGGAAACGAAGTCCCGAGCGGAATGCTAGTTTCAAATATAAAATAAAACAATATTGTATTCCTTATGCAAAGTATTAACCGTTCGAAAATATTTATATTTAAAAGCTTGTGCAGGTACCATCGTCTTGTTGCTCCTCTTTTACCCCTATGTGCTAAACGTGTGACTAGAGTTCCAGTGCCTTTCTTTAACACAGTTTTTGCAAACAGAAGCTATGAATATGGTGTTCCGATGATCTATAATAAAGTTCATACAGATATAAATAGGACAAAACAACTCAGCAATAATAAATTCAAATGTGAATTACTCAATCTACTCAAAGGGTATGATGATGAAATTGAAAAACTTTTTCTAGGACACTATAATACATGTATAATACAAGAAAATTTACATGTACTAATTTTTAAGTCCTGTATTAATTGGTCCCACAAACACATATACACAAACCCACACTCACACGCACACGCACACATACACACACACACGTCTAACCCTTAGTTTATTTAGTATAATTTGTTTATATTTTTCGTAAATTATTAATCTGTATAAACTATAACAATAGTTAAGTTTCTGAAGTCTGCAGCACAGTTTTTTTACTACCACAGGCTTCAGAATTCATTGTATTGTTACATATCTTACAGTTAAATAAAGATTTTTTACAGTTACAATAAATACCTATCAAACAAACAGCCAAAGTCAGTCATTTTGAATAAATTGTTCAAAAGTGTATTTTTCAAAATGTTGTTTTTCATAAAAAAAAATATAATATCAAATGAAAGCAATGCCTAAAAAGAAACGAAAACGAAATATCCTTATAATTGTGTGTATTTTTGCAGTACATGCTAGTTAGAACTCAAGATCCTGAGGAGGGAGTTGCACTGGAAGCTTGTGAATTCTGGCTGGCCCTTGCTGAACAAAATGTTTGCAGAGATGTAAGTAAATTTAAATACCCAAAAATAAGTAAATTAACTTAACTAATTAACTTTTAACTATACATACAAACAATATTATCCTTACAGGGGAACCCTGAAACCGATAATGCCATTTACATAAAATGTTTTATTATTTTCTAAGAATCAAACAAGATAGGATTGCATTTTTTTATGTACCCTAGTAATGTGAGGGTCTGAAATTACCACTTACTATTATAATTTTACAATGAGGGGCTTTCAAGATGCTTCTCGAAGTGCCGATAGATGGCATATACCCATGTACAAAGTTATTTTTTTTTATTTAATGTAGTAATTCCCTAGAAATAGAAAGAGTATTATAGCTATATGGTCATTTTATTGCCGCCTCTTCAATTGGATACTCCTACTCAAGTGAAATGGCGAAAATTGGCATTAATAAAATTGAATTATTTTTATGTAGTTGACAATATTACTTTCAAGTGCTTTGCAGTGTTTCGTGTGTTTTATTGCTAAATGTCTCAATTTTAAACATTTAATTATAAAATAAAACCCTGCAAACAGACTGTTTGTAGTTGGTTTAGGTTATTTATGGAGCTGTGGATAGACATAGAAATAAGTTGGTACACCTTTTATTTTCTCAGTGACACTTAAGTTTTATGAATGAAAAAGATTGTTTGAGAAAAGCCCTCATTTCATTGATTACTCATTATAAAATACATTAGTTATTTTTTTCTTTCCTCAATTTTAAACCTTTTCAAAAAAATTTTTTTTTTAATTTAACTTGTGACTATCGTGAGTAAATATTGAATAATATATCTAGTGCAACAGTTACAGTGAGGTCATCTATTTCCGTGTGGGCTAGACTAGATAAGATGAAGACAAGCTAAGACAAATCTAATAAATTAACAGCATTATCTGATTATGCATATGTGGCAGGCAAATAACATTTTATAAAATGCCGAAACTTATTTACGCGGTTTATAAATTGCTGGACTGCAAATTTTATTAATTTTGGTGTGTGTCTGCAGCAAGCTGTAAAACTTGCGACTATTATATTACCTCGGTTACAAAAATTCAGCTTCATCAAAATCAAGAAATGGCTGCCACAAAATGGTGTAGCAAAAGGGAGCAATAGATGCATTAAACAAGGCAGTCGCAATCATAAATGGGCTGCTGAAAAAAATGACTTGGCTGCTAAAATAATAACTTGTTGACATATTATTCACTTAGTGGCAAAAAAAAATCTAGTTTCTAAAAGTCATTAAATTGATGTTAAGCGAGAAAAAGAAATTCAAAATTTGCCTAAATCCACTATTTCCACTATTCCACATTTCTTGAATTAAAAATGGGTGACATTCTCTTTATCCACCCATCCCAGAATCTCTAGAAAACGACTGGTATTAATTTTGGAGGACACAAAAATAATTCTGTGGGTGACAGCATTAAGCTGCTAAAAAAATTCACAGATTTCATGCCATACATGGTTTCAGAGTACGTTGGAAATGAATTTCATATTTTAAATAAAACGAAACTATATTTTTTATCTTTCATTTATTGTAACTATAAATAACTTTCCCAATACATACATACACACACACACATACTTTTTTTGGACTTAAAATTTTCGCAATCTATGTCCCCACGGGTTATTTTTTCGAAATTTCGATATCTCTTTTAGTTTGCGAGATATTGGACGCGAAAGAAAAAAAATTTAAAGAATCCAAAAAAAATGGTTTTTGTTTTTTCCTCATAACTTTACTTTTTGTCATTTTTCAAATTTCTTTTTTGCATAATGTAGCCCTCGCTAATACGCATCTTTTGAGCCCTCATACACTATCCTAGCTATATTATCAACGGAGCTATACGCAGATCACACTTTTCCGTGAAATGAGGCCCTATACCGACACCTCCCAAAAGACATTTCCAATGTCAAAATAATCTGGCAGCGATAAAAATAAAGATGCGACTATTATTCTGACTAGGCGTTAAAATAAGGAAGTGGCTGCTACAAGTTGGTAGCAAATATATTAAACGAGGCGGTCAAAATCATGAGTGGGCTGCTAAAAATAGTGAAAGGGCTCCTAAAAATAATAACTGGTAACTAATATTATTAACGGGGTAGCAAAAAAATCATTCATGGATTAATAATGGAAGAGCAAAAAAGCCATAGAAATCCACTCTGTCATTATTTTTCAAAATTTAATTTCAGAATTATTTTTGCATGCACAATCTATTAAAAATGTATCCCATTTTGCACAATTTTTCAAAGCCAATTTTCACAGCCATCAATTTTGTCGCTTGCAACTTTGTCGCTAAATCATAAATCTTTTTGCCCGTTTAAAATTAAATTATACCTACTACAATTTTTTTAGCTGTCTCTTTCAATTTTTTTTCTATATTTTAAGAGGATCGTCTCGGTGTTTTTAGGGTTCCGTATTTTCCCATACAAACGGTGTCAATGGATTCCATCCCCTAAACGCCACCACATCCCTGTGAAATTTTGGTATAGTGACAGGAACACCAAAAACTAGGTCCGTACGTTTTGATTTTTTTGATATTTTTAGTAAACAAAAAGAGACTAAAAGTCAGCAGTTTTCGCCAAAAAAATTCTCAACATTTAAGAGGTGACTGTTGAAAAACTAAGAACAATTTTGGAAAAAACAAAACGTGCGAACCTCGTTCATACGCTTACAAATCGATAGAGACCAAAAACGTACGTTTTTAACCGTGTGGTGATCGGTTGAGAATAACACCACCCCATCTCTTTCCATGGGTGTCGTAAGAGGCGACTAAGGAAACACAAATGAGACCTGCCTCCTAGTAATCCATCCCAGGCAACGACACTTCATTTTTTTCTGAATCTGAGGTGTCGTCCTATGGTCTCATGCGGTGTGGTAGGCTCTGTAATGGGCCGTCTGGTTCGCGACCACCCTCCAATCGAAGTCCGACGCCAAACAGCTTGCTGTGTTCCGTCGGTGCGTGGGAGTACCAGTGCCTTTATAGGCATTTTCTGGGTTAACTCGCTCCATCTTCGACCTCATCTTTGACCTTATGGTCAAGATTGAGGTCAAGAGTTAACCCATCTTATAATAAAAAAATAAAAAAAGAAATTATTAAGTTTTTAGGGTAGGAACTCATTGACGCCTAAACTCATTTTGCCGGAAAGCTGCAATTGTCCCTTTCGCACAAGTCTGAGGAGAAAGGGTCGACATCGAGACAGCATGAAAAACAACTGAGACGCTAGTCTAAACGGAGACGCTCCTCTTAAAGACCCAAGTTTCACATCATTTGTTAATCGATATAATACAATCTTGAATTTTTTTAAAATCAACTTTACTACGATTTTCGTTTGCTCAACCTATTCCCATTTTCTCAATTTTTAAAAGCCAAAAGTTAGTTTTTCGCTGCTATCATTTTTTCGCTTGAAATTGAACTTTGTCGCCAAAACATAAATCTTAATGCTAGTTTAAAATTAAACGTTACCTAAAACAACTTTTTATAGGAGCAGGTTTTTGATTTATTTGACTCTTTATCTTACTGCCGTACTCAGAGACGTCAATTAAAGTTAAGTACTGTTAAACTCTGATGTTGTGTCTCTTGTTGATATAAACAAGGATAGCATGACATTACTTCTTAACTTTAATTGACGTCTCTGAGTACGGCAGTTAGTCACCAACCAATTAATTGTAAAAGCTAATTTAGGTTTTTTTGAGGACCCAAATGTCGCATTATTTGTCGTTCGACAACTAAGCAACATGAAACTTCATTCACAAGTTTGGTATCATAAGTATGCCATTTTGATGGATTTTTGTTTTGGGTTTAAGCAAAATGTGTTAGGTTCACATTTATGGAAGTGAAGGTGTAAATTGAATTTTTCTAATTTCACACACATTTATGAAATGCAATGGCTATAACACGTATTTGCCTGCATAGTCTAATAGTACGTTTATTACTTTGGGGTTTGGAAGAGAAGTATTTTTTATTTACTACATTTTATAACTTTATTCACAAAAATCAGGCTGATTCTATAAAAAAAAAAACTGTTGCTTAGTGCTTGCCATGTGCCAAATTGAACAACGCGTAAGACCTTCCTGAAAACTCGGAATAACGTTGTTTAACCAATAATATGTAATGAACATAGCTAAGACAGAGACCATTTGATAGTTTTAAAAACTGTAACACCAGGCTTAGCCAAGTTTAACACATACAGTCAGCTGCTAAGTTAACTCAGTCCTCTAGAAATAAGGATGAAGTTATTTCACGAAATGTTTAAAATGTTCAAATTATATTTTTTATACTAATACAGTTTATCCAACTAAACCATTACACTTATCATAGTTTTAAAAAAAATAGTTTTTTTTATAGATAACTTCATATTTATCCGGTATCTCTAAAGCTGACTATACCTACACAATGAAATAAAGAGCCAATCAAAAGCAAAAACTGCAACACGTCGCGCGCTGTTAACGCCGCGTGCGATACAAATCCTGCACACACGGGTGTGCATGAACCGCGCGAGGGTTTAAACCACAGACCTATATCGAGATAGACGAAAAGAGCTCTTCAAACTGTATGAGAACCTAGCGTGTCGAATTTTTCGTACTTAAGATGACGTCACGAGCGAGATATAGTGACGGGAAATCAAGACCGCGCGGAAACGATTCAAAGGCGCTTAATTAAGTAAAATAATAATGTAAATCCGGTTAAAATCGATTATCATTTACGGCATAGTAGGTCTAAAGCGGACTGACTTAAGTCGGACAAAACTGTGACCATGGATCACACTTTTTACACGCAAGGTAGGTAAACTTTTACCGTCTATCTCGATATAGGTCTCTGGTTTAAACTAACTGCTTAATTCGACACAAGACGCAGTAGTGCATAGTTTCTTAGTAGAATTGGCCTGCAAATGTAAAGACAGCTTCACATCAGGTTACCTATTTGCACTACCAAAAGCCGGTGCTATTACGAGCGAGATAAGGCCGACGTCAAGGTCAACATGTATAGCCTGATGTGCTGCCGTGTGTACAGTCAAGAGCACGTCAAGCTTGATTGACACTTTTGACTTTGGACCGGCCCTGCATTGCGCGCGGTAAAACTAAGAGCTCAGCTTAAGGCGACTACAGCACCTAAATAACGATTTTATGATGCGTAGATAAGCATTACGCACTGCATCAAATCGAAGAAAAAAAATACTACGATAATATTCAAGACATAAACTAGATAAGTAGTTTGCTGAAAACATGATTCAGCACTTTTGGTTCGATAGAAAAAGCTCACAAAGTCACCTCTAAATACCAATATTGTGTATCTTTTAAGCTGTAAAAACGATAGTAAAATGCACACAGGAACTTGAATTTGCTATCAAAATGTTCGTGATTGAACACTCTCGATAAGTAGTTAATGCACTTTTCGATTTAAGCTGTTACCTTTCCATAAATCTCGTTTTTCTAACTTTCGAACATGTTTTTACGCACGCACGCTTTCATAGTCCGTAAACTTCGTGTATCGACACTGTTCGCACTGCCGGCCCAGGCCTGTTGAGAGACGGAGATGGCACTATTCCTATGTGTACTGCCTTTATCGGGTGCTGTAGTCGCCTTAAACCGGTAGTGTCAAGCGTGACGTGCTCTTGACTGTACACAGATGTAAAGAAAATCCTTTTAGGATTCTTTTCAGTCATATGTATGAGATTGCATGATGTATTAGGTACTAGGCGGGCGCCTGCCGGCGTTGCTGCCGGTGTTGGTCCGCGGGATGCGCTACTCTGAGATGGACGTGATCTTGCTGCGCGGTGACCGCGACGACGACGCTGACGACGCCGAGCCCGACCGCGAGGCAGACATCCGGCCGCGCTTCCATAAGGCGCGCTCGCATACCATCAAACATAATGGTAACTGTCTTACGCTTAATTGCACCGCACAGAATCACTGGGAGCCAAATTATATCTATTCATTAGAGTGTTATTGAATTAGAGTTCAAAAATTATTCATCCGTGACTTACTGTTAAACCGCATCGAAATCGGTCCATTCGTTTAGGAGCTAATACGCCACAGACAGACATACGCCAAATATTTTTTTTATTGTGTCGCAACTCGCGTCACGGGTGTCTCCTCTCTTAACTACTTTAAGGTAGACTTCAGGGATAAGCCCGCCTTTGCTATCAAATTACCTTTTTTTTTGAGCAATAAAGAATTTACATACATAGATTATTGAAAAATTATATTGATCTCTTCTTAAGCAATGTAGTTAACCAATTTTCACTGCATTTCCAAAGCAGGGGCCGGGGACAGCAACATGTCAGGCGGTGGGGACTCCGACGACGAGGACGAAGGCGGCGCGGACGCAGACGATGGCTCGCTGTCAGATTGGAACCTGCGGAAATGCAGCGCTGCAGCGCTTGATGTGCTCGCCAACGTGTTTGGACCGGACCTGCTGCCTGTCCTCTTCCCCATCCTTAAAGAGACGCTGTTCCATGAAGAGTGGGTCGTCAAGGTAACGTTAAATTCTCATTTATTGTGACATGGTATTAAATTGTATTTTTAAGTTTTTGAACTATATTTGTATTTTTATTTTTTTTAAAGGAAAGGACGCCGCCGTTTGTTGTTTTATAGATTTTACAGTAAAAAATGAAACAGTCAAGTGGCAGAGTGCAAAATAAATGTTTGTCATTTTTCACCTCTATGGATTTATTTTATAAGAAACATCCTATATGTTCTAAAAAATAAATCTATTTTTGACTTAACTGTTATTTTTAACATGTTGAAATATAATTGACATGCAACAAGAACAATGTGGGGCCAAGCATAATTCCCTGTAGCACTCCTAAGGAAATGTATTATTCAATCAGTTTGGTAGTGTAATTTCCCCTTTGCCACAATATAACAACTCTGAAACAAGTTCAGAGTTCAACCCTTTAGGTGACATGTTCAAATTATTTTAAAGAAGTGCTGAGACTGTCACTGTTAAAAGCAGGGCTTGAAAACGGTTAAGGTATAAGGGTATGGTACAGGTATAAAATTTCAATACCGTATCAATTTAAAGGTAGAGTCAAAATGGTTAAGAATTACGGTTACGCTACCGGTTATACCGATACCTTAACCGATAATTTTATAATTTTACAATAATATTATACCTTTATTTTATCGCTACCGTAACCGAAATTATTTCGGTATACCGAAAAAACGCCAGCGCGACGTTGCCGGCAGCGGTGGGGTATAAAGAAAACCTTTATTTAATCATTTATGTACCACAAAAAATAACGATACCGTTACTTAGCGCTACCAAATAATTTCGCTACCGAAAGTTTTAGCTACCGGAAAATAACGGTACCGTTATTTACGGGTACCTAAAATTTAAAGATATGACGTCATACCGCTAACCGTTTTAACCGATATTTTTCCGGTTATTAAAGCCCTGGTTAAAAGCCTTTGCCGAAGCTAATCCTAGTAAGATACCATAATTTTGATTATAATCATTTCAAAAAAATCCTTATTTGAAACTTAATAAAATTATAAATGTAAATGAATGGCATGCAAATAAAGGTAATAAAGGCTGATTGAATGTGAATATTTGATTTGTTGTAGGAGAGCGGTATCCTAGCACTAGGCGCAGTAGCAGACGGCTGTATGGGAGGCATGCTGCCTCACCTGCCCGACCTGGTGCCATACCTCGTGGTGTGTCTGTCGGAGCGGAAGGCGCTGGTTCGAGCCATCACCTGCTGGACGCTGTCCCGCTACTCGCACTGGATCGTCTCGCAGTCGCATGACCTCTATCTGCGACCGGTCATGACTGAGGTACCTACTACTTACTACCCGGACCCTACAACACATAGCGATCTAAAGCTAGTTTGTTATTGTCTTTATGTAGTGTATCGTGTTTTACTGTTTAATCTTGCCTCTTATATGTGTTGTGATGGCCGATATAGTAAATTTGTCTTTCTTTCTATAACTTTTTTTTTTGAAGATTATCATAGACATGTTTGTTAAATTTATCCCTTTCGGGAAAGGCAAAGGAATTATATCCATATACAGCCAGGTCTTCAATATATCATACCTAGTGGTGTGTCTGTCGGAGCGCAAGGCGCTAGTTCGAGACATCACCTGCTGGACGCTGTCCCGCTACTCCCACTATCGTCTCGCAGTCGCACGACCTCTATCTACGACCGGTCATGACTGAGGTCACTACTACACTGTATCACTTTTTTTTTGCATTATGGCCTGGCTACAAGGCCTTTGGGCCAACACTGTATCACCTGTCGGACCTCAGCACCATTCCACTAAACTGCACTGCTGCACGACTTATTTCAAATCTAACTCGTTGACCTTTTTTTTTCACAGCTCGAAAATAATTTTTTTATTCATACACTCACGCCTATAATCCCTAATGGGGTAGGCAGAGCATCCTTTGTTTCACATAACGCCACGTTTGACACAAATTGCGTATAGTGGTAACAGGTTGTCAGCCTTTTGCCCACGATACAGCAAAACCCTCTCGTCCCACTTACAGTCTTCTAGAGTATGCCTAGGAAGAGTTGTATGACTTGTAGAGTTTAACCCGTGTGGTGATCTATTGAGAATAACTCCACCCCATCTCTTTCCGTGGGCGTCGTAAGAAGCGACTAAGGAAACACAAATGAGACCTGCCTCCTAGTAATCCATCCCAAGCAACGACACTTCATTTTGTTCTGAATCTGAGGTGTCGTACTATGGTCTCATGCAGTGTGGTAGGCTCTGTAAAAGGAAGTCCGACGCCAAACAGCTTGCTGTGTTCCGTCGTTGCGTGGGAGTACCAGTGCCTTTATAGGCATTTTCTGGGTTGACTCGCTCCATCGTCGACCTCGTCTTTGACCTTTATGTTCAAGATTGAGGTCAAGAGTTAACCCAACTTATAATAAAAAAAATAAAAAGTTGGCAGCTGGTACATTCTACGTTTTTCTTTCATTCTCAGTCCAGCTCGGAAGCTAGGAAGAAAAAATATTGTGAGATCAATGAATTACTCAAGATGGGACATGCACGTCGCGCAGCAGCTGTTTAACTGGAATCAGCCTGCTTGTGCCGAAATCGCAGAAGTCTCTTCAATTATCTTGTTACAACATATTATTATTAAACTACCTAAAAAGTATTTGACATTACCAATAAATCTAATAAATTTTGATAGTAAAGCTTATCACTTACATAACCTAACCATGTGTTATTTTATTACAGCTTCTGAAACGCGTGTTAGACAACAACAAACGGGTGCAAGAAGCCGCCTGCTCCGCTTTCGCAACACTTGAAGAAGAAGCTTGCACAGAACTGGTCCCCTACCTCGGCTACATACTCCAGACTCTTGTCTATGCCTTCAGCAAATACCAGCACAAGAACTTGCTAATACTGTACGACGCGATCGGCACACTAGCGGACTCTGTGGGCCATCATTTGAACAAACCAGAGTATATCAACCTTCTCATGCCCCCGCTCATCAACAAATGGAATGTATTGAAAGACGAAGATAAAGATCTTTTCCCTTTGCTAGAGGTATGGATTGAAGTCAGTTACAGAATTCATTTTTTTACTTTTAATTTTAAAACGAAAATATCAATTTTTTTTGTCTAATTTCCACAGCCAAGCCAAATAAAATTCATTTATAAAAATAGGGATGTTGACTATT
Source organism: Aproaerema taeniolella (assembly GCA_949987775.1). Taxonomy (NCBI): domain Eukaryota; kingdom Metazoa; phylum Arthropoda; class Insecta; order Lepidoptera; family Gelechiidae; genus Aproaerema; species Aproaerema taeniolella. The sequence continues at coordinate 16,145,769 of OX465247.1, read as the reverse complement.
TTTTTTTATTGTTTATCTTAAAAAGGAACTGAATCCAAAACCCAAAACCGAAATAATTTTTGAAAACTATTAAGAAATAAAAAAGTTAGAAGCTATTAAATTTCAATAGAGGGGGTAACTGTCAAACAACAAAAAAGAGATGCACTTACTGGCACGTGACGTCACCGCCCTTTGGTTGCGTAGGTAAAAACGAGATAGCTAGTCCTTACGATAATATAAATGCTAATAAACTAATCATCATTTATAAACTAATTTTAATGCTGTTTTCGGATATTAATATATTTCTAGCATTATTTTTTGTTTCACATACAATAATTCATAAAATCAAACACAGTCAACATCCCTATTGGAATGAAAACGCTGGTATAGAACATGCTTATGCCTTCGTATGTCTCTAGTAATTTTTATAGATTCTCAAGAATAAGAGATGTTACCATCTACCACTCATGTAACTTTTTTAGTGTATTGTCTATACTTCTGTTCAACGCTTTATCTTTCATTATAGTGCTTATCATCAGTGGCAACAGCTCTACAATCCGGATTCCTGCCATACTGCGAGCCCGTGTTCAGGAGATGTGTGTCATTAATAGAACAAACTTTAAACCAGAACATTGTAAGTATAAATTCTACGTTCTTAAAATGTATTTGAAAACATTTGAGGAGCTGGGGAACAAAAGCGGACTTGTCCAATTAATTACATTTTACACTGGAGCAAAAAAACTGAATTAGGTATATGCATATGGGCTGAAATTAGTCCGCTTTTGAAAGAAATAATGATTTTTAACAATTTTTCTCTATTAGATTGGACCGCTTTTGATACAAAATACTTCGGGGGTCTTTAGATATGAGCTTAAAGAGTGCAAAAAAACAAAAAAAACAAAAAAATCGGGCACAGTGGACAAGTCCGCTTTTGTTCCCCAGCTCCTCAGTTAACGTTTGTTGTTGAATAATTAAAGTCCTTATTGGAACACTATACTTTAAAAGAAGCGCTTCCTTGAAGGGCGTTTTTTATGAAATTATCTTCCTTGTAACTGTGTAATTGTACTATTTGTATAGTTTGCTAATTCAAGCTGTTTATTTAAGTCTTTCGAAAACTACATTCAATAACGACAATAGTCATATAAATATTACAATTCACATACATATTTAATATTAAAAACCTCTTTTTCTTTCTCATTGCAAAGTACCCTCACGAATTAACCGTAAGTAATGAGTAGTACTAAATGAGAAATTTTTTAGTGTGTTGCATTTTTTTTTCATGCTTATCAAGATAAACTTACTTACCTTTATATACTTTAACATATTTGTAAATAAAGCATGAAATTTAAAAAACTGATTGAGTTCGTAAAAAAACTTTTATTTCAAGAATCATTTATGTTAAACCTTCAAAAATTACATTAAAAAAGGAACAATGTTTTTTTTTAGGTGCGGTAGAGAAATACTCCATCGTTCAATTCGATGAGAAAGCCATGTGAACTTTTCTGTCATATTTGACAGTTCATTGAGTCCATTAGTTAGTCTATTATTTTAATTTCTTGTGTACACTCAAGAGCACGTTAAGCTTGACACTTTGGACTTTGGACTGGCCCTGCATTGTATGGCGCGCAGTATAAATCAGAGCTCAGCTTAAACTGGTAGTGTAAAGCGTGACCTGCTCTTGACTGTACATTGTGTCTATTATTAAAGATTTATCTTATCTTATCTATCAGTCGCACTTTATTCTTCTGTTGTGAACTCGTTATGTATGAATAGACCGATAGACAAAATTGCGGCCGCTAGATCGTCTCAATGAACTGTCACAATGTGGCAAAGTAGATGAAAACCCATGAGATAGATCTGTATACAATTTTTTTCTTCGTACTATGCGTCAAGGTCTAAGACGTTGTTATATACACAAGCGACGTGGCGCGGCGGTGCGGCGATCAAAGCAACGTAAAATGAATCTTAATAGCTACATAGCAAAGGTTTTTTTGCCGAAAATAGAAGCACGAAGAGACATTCGCCACCTGAAGACGGAGCGAGGGACGAATAAAACCTTTGTTATGTAGCTATTAAGATTCATTTTACGTTGCTTTGACCGCCGCGCCACGTCGTGTATAAACAGCGCCTAAGGGATTCTCCAATGTTTCATCATAGGTTTTGTTCCAGGCCAATAGCCAAAGCCCAGAACAGTTCGAGGCCCCAGACAAGGACTTCATGATTGTAGCTCTAGATTTATTAAGTGGGCTGGCTGAGGGGTTGGACGGGCATATAGACCACCTCGTGCTTAACTCCAACCTTATGCAGCTTCTGTACCAGTGTATGCAGGATCCTATGCCCGAGGTATGATAATTTTTATTTTATTTTATAGATAATTGCTCTTGACCACAATCTAGCACAGGGGCAGAGATGTGGTCGAGGATGTAGCAAGCCCAGAAGATGCCTATTCACTCGAACTTTAAAGAGATTCGGGGATTTTAACGCAGGCCGAGAATTATATTCCTTAGTAGTGCACAATATAAAAGATGAAGAGAAGTGCTCAGTACGGATCCGGGGAATCTCGACAAGGAAAAGTCATTATTCATATTATTCTTACATAAGTTATAAAGTGTAATATTTTTTGTTTTTTATCAGCCCATATACGTCCCCACCGAGGCAAGGGGCACGGGCACACGAAGGCGTGTTCGAAACACGAAGGCGATAAAAAATTTTTGGAACTAAAAAAAATAAACTTTTCAATCTCAGTGTATTCTTTTTGCGCTATTTTGTGACGTAATTTATGGATGGTCCCCAAAAGGAAGCAAATTTTGTTCCCTTTTTGACATGCAAAGTACATAACTTGCGTGGTCTAGTCGTGTATATGTCTGCACGCCATATTCTGTACCCGTATTCTATTACCATTCGATTCGACAAGGACTCTCGGAAAGTGTCAGCTGTCAGTGCATCCCTCTCTTCAGTTATTTAGATGACAGTGACAGGCATAGTCTTGTCTTGTCGAATAGCCGATTCGAATCGAATGATGTAGAATACGGGTACAGGTTATGTTATGCTACAAGAGGTTGTGGTTGTCAGGTCCGGCAGTCGTCGTTCGCTCTACTGGGTGACCTGACGAAGGCGTGCTTCCAACACGTACACCCCTACATCCCCGAGTTCTTACCCATACTGGGGGCCAACCTCAACCCCGAGCTCATCTCCGTCTGCAACAACGCCACCTGGGCCATCGGGGAGATCAGCATCAAACTAGGTACGCTTTTTTTATAACGAATGGGTTCGCTCTTGACCACAATATTGCTTAGGGGAGAAGATGAGGTCGAGGATGTAGCAAGCTCACCCAGAAGATGCCTTTTTACTCGAACTTTAAAGAGACTCGGGTTATAAGAGCCTGGGAATACAGACGCAGGCAGAGAATCCCATTCCTTAGCGGTGCGCAGTATAAAAGATGGAGAGAAGCGCTCAGTACGGATTCGAGGAATTTCGACAAGGTAAGGGTGGTACCCCGCAGTGCGTCTGAGTGTCCGGTAGAAGGGCGGGAGGAGGGGGGGGGGCAGGCGGAATGAGTGAGTGCAGCCCACTCCCCGAAGCACACTCCCCGAAGTACATCTTGTAGAAACACATAGGCAAGCTACTTTGCGTCTATGCGCTACGCTATATAGAATGTGCACGTCCGCCACCTTGGATTTCAAATTGGATGTCATTTTCGGAATCAGCACCCCCGAAAACCCATCAAAGGACACCTATATCGTCGTGCAAAAAATATCTTTGCAATCATTAATTTGTTTTTAGCATCAAGTGTTAAAAGTAAAGGCGAGATGACACGAGTCTCTCATGTATTTAAAACAATCGTGATTTTTATATTTTCATATAGGTCTATATTTCATTGGTATTCATGTTCGGTTTTAAAATTTTATGTAGCTTATATTCATCGGGGATAATGTAAGAATCTAAAGAAACAATCAAATCCTTCCTCTTTATAATATTAGTATAGATGAGCTTGCAAATACTTATTTATTTTCCATGGAAGAAGTCCTCATCGCTCTAGAAAAGATAGGAATTACGCGTTAGAATTTCTAACTTAGAAAGAACTTTTAGCATAAGCGTGGCATAGTCGAAATTGTGTCGTTGCTAGACTTGCTATTTGCGAGTATTTATTAGACTTCGCGGAGTGAAACTTCTATACCCCATACTATAAGGTATTATGTTCTATAGCCATCTCTTTTACACTCGAAACGAGTGACTTAGAATTGCTATCAAATAGCAGTTTAGTACGTCTGCTGGTGTAAACCTCGGTCTATAAGTACCGCTCGATGGTAAATGATATTTTAATATGTGTATTTATTTTCAGGACCTGAAACATCAAAATATATTCCTCTATTTCTCAACCACTTAGTTGAAATCATCAATAGACCTAACACTCCTAAAACACTACTCGAAAACACAGGTAAGACATGTTTTACTCTTATTTTTTTATACAACTATTTTATTTTAACATGCAAGATAATACGAAATTTGTTTAACTATAACCCAACTGTGAAATGTTGATACGTATTAATGCTAGAATGTTTTTCAGTAAGATATTCTCGGTGGCAGTTTTGTTATGCTGTGATTTTGAACCTATTTGTATACTTCCCATCACTGCTTGATATTAATTTCCCATATTGTTCATAAATATCATCTTATTCTTTCTCATTTTATGTTTATAGTTTTTCTATCAAAGATGTGAGATTCCTTTGTAGTTTGGCAGAATTTATGTGTATACTTAACAAAATATGTTACTTTTTATTATTAAGATTTATTCATTTATTTACTTTAAACTAATATCAAATAACAATATTATTCAAAACTACATCAGAAATTACTGAAGTTTGCTTTTCTTAATCAGAACAAGTATTTTATTATAATTTTGATTTCTTGGGGTATAGGTACTGAATGTAAATATTGTTTTACCACAAAAGTAGTGCCGAACACTGAAGTGCGTGCCTTGATTCAAAATGATTTCCTAGAATGTAAAAGATGCTATCTGTCTATTTCTCTAATTAGTAGCAACAATGATATCCGTCTCTAGAAACTGAATACTATTTATTTTCCATAATTGTTTTTTAACCAAGGTTGCACAGCTCTTGTAGCGCTAAATTTGAAATCAGAACAAATATAAAAGTGCAGCATGCTGTTCTAGGCAGTCGTTTGAATATTAAGCAAAGTTTACTATATTAGATACTTAGCATAAAATTGTTTCACATTATTTCTATTTGTGACACTAATTTGTTGCTGACTTATGTAATTTAACTATGTTTTGGATGGTTTGTTGATTTGTTTTCTTGGTTTTGTTCTCGGTATGTCGTGGCGTGTAGCGATAACTATCGGTCGGCTAGGTTATGTGTGCCCCCACGACGTCGCACCCGTATTACATCAATTTGTACGCCAGTGGTCTGTAGTATTTTTTTTATTATTACTTTATTATTACGATTACGTTAATATTAAAAAATAAGTTTTAATTCGATATTATTTCGATCGTGGATGGTGTTTATTAACAGCTTGTTAATGTTCTTTTACGATGAGTTATTCTAATTTATGTTATACAGGCATGATTACTGTTTTATGTATCTTACTATGTCAGGGCCACACAAGACACACTGATTTATGGGGTGGTATTTATTTGATCATCTTATTTTCAGTGCTGTACTTTATATGTGTTGAACACCATCCGCTTTCTAAATTATATAAACTGCTACAATTTTATTTCAATATTTTATACCAAACTGGAAGCTAATCCTTGGCAGTTAATTTTATAAATAATGTGCATTACAACGTGTCACAATGTCGACTTGTTTTTGTATCAATTAATTATGTTACATACGTTTTCTTGGTTTTCAGTTTGGGCTCATAACACCAGTGTTCATCAAAATATTGTTTTTGTGTGCTTCACTAATTAACATTATTCACTTTAAATGTATCCGTATATCCTCCATATTTCCATCGAATAGTATTTATTTGCTTCTTTTTTCCTATCCTAAAATGATTGGTTGATATTTCGAACTAAGTCTCGAGATATCTCCTTTAAGGCGCAGACCCTCCGCGGCGCACGCACGCGGCGCATTATAGCTACGTGGATTAGATCAAAATCTAATTTGAGCCTCAATGTCATACTCACAGAGAAGATAATCACCTGGCAACTGTCGCAGCGTGTTCGTGGGTTTATCACGTGACAACCCATGAACTCGCTACACACGAATGCGACAAACGCCAGGTCATCTACCAGTGAGTATGACATGAAGGCTCAAATTAGATTTTGATCTAATCCACGTAGTTAAAATGCGCCGCATGCGTGCGTGCGCCACGGTGGGTCTGCGCCTTAATAGTTGCTGATTATTCGAAGTTGTTCGCATTTACTTTATAGTTGCACTTTTTAGTGTACGCTCATGTGTGTTCTTCGCCTTAATAAAGCAAGCAAGTAGCAGATTCTTTACATAAACTTGAAGATACCAATGAGAAACAGATCACAAATCTCGGATTTAATCTGCTCTGCATTTTTGGCTAAATTGAGTTAATGCAAAGGAATTAGACTTTACTTTAAACCCTCGTAGATATCTCGTAGATATCTTTCCCCATTAAAGCGTTATCCTTTTCATTAGCTCAAAAATAACCGCCAAATGAATATGATGCGATCGACTTCGATACATTCGAATACATAATATCGCAGGGTAGTCGAAAAAAGCTGATCTTTGATCATCCAACGAATATAGCAAAGAAACTGATAATAATATTTTTTGGAAGGAAAGGGAATGATTCAGCACCCAGGGAGCTGTTGTGACCATTTCTCCGTTGTTGGGTAAAATTGACATGTCCGTAAGGATTGAGGAGCCACATCAGATTTTCAAAAGCTGATCTCACCATTATTTAGCATCAAAAGAGCTGATTTTGCAGCACGAATTCCTGATTTATCAGCAAAATACATCACTAGCTATATTAATTCAAAAGTGGCACCGCAATCTAAACATCTGAATGGGCTATGTATGACATTTTAAAAATATGTTTAATTTCGTTTGATTTATAATTAAAAGGTCCCGTTTCTTAAAAAAATATTTTAAAAATCTATCTTTTGAAATAAAAATATAGTAATTAAAAGATTCTCAGTACGGTAAACTAATCCTAAGAACGGCATTATATGCAATCGTATTCCTTTGCCAAACTGTCACGTCAATTAAGAAAAAAAACATAACCTGTTTCTTAGTGTATTGTCGTAGACACATTACTATTAGGTATTAATTTGTGATATTGTATTGGTTGTTTATTTCCGAGTTTGGTTGGTTGTTACTTCAGGCAAGTTGATAGAATCAGTTCTAACGAACTGAGCGGTATCCATAGTGTCAGAATCCAGTGTATTGCGAAAGTTCGAAAGTCCAGAAAGCAAAGCCAAGTCGTCAGTAAATATCAATCCAAAAAATCAAAATCACGAAACAGAAGGTAACAATAGAGTCCAGGTAGCAAAGCCAAGTCGTCAGTAAATATCCAAATAATCAAAACCACGAAACAGAAACAAACTCAACAACAAACAACTCAAAAACACAACGGTTAGGTTATGTGTCAACCAAATGTCAAATGTCTTTTTTTTTTACTTTGGCAAAGGAATTAAACCGTATAGAATGCTGTAGTAAGCAACAAATCGTAACCAAAATTTCAAAAAAATATTTTTTTTTTATCTATAATCAAAATAATTTGATATCTTTTTTATTTGAATATGGGACCTTAAATCTGCTTAAAATAAAAAAATCTTGCACATAGCCCATTGAGGAGCCACCTGGAACTCATTGAGTAATAGATGAATGTTTTTGGAAATTTGGCATCATTTAGCAGCAATTATGTATAAGTATATTCTAAAAATTTGGCTTCTGTAGCGCGGAAATTACTTAAAATATATAATAATTATGGCACCTCAATCTATACTCAACAGGTGAATTTCCATTGAATGTGAGCGATCAATTAATATATTCGAAATAATGATCGTTTAGCAGGTGGTGTGTTTTATTTTGCAGTATAGGATTAAAATAGTAAAACAGAGTAAATTTTGTAGGTGAACAAATTTTCTTTGGCTCCTCAATCCTGATGTTCTATTTTTATATGATTGAATGTAGCCACCTGAGATCTCAACGGAATCAAAAGCCAGAGACACTAACATTTAGCAGAAATCTCTTCTAAATATATCTGTACAGTTCAGCAGTGTATATATTTTGGATTCTGAAATAACAATACTTAACTATTTCCTCATGAATTCGCTGTGAAGGGTGACCATATTATGGTGAGATTAGCTTTTAAAAATCTGATGTGGCTCCTCAATCCTTACGGACATAAACTGACAGATACCAGACATAATGTAGTAATTAGCGACAATCTAATCGTTCCATCTAACATCGGTGGTAGAGCCTCCCTGAGTTTGCTGTCAATGCCTGAAGAATTGAGGCACAGTGTGGTATTACAGTGACGCGAACTTTCTGATCATATATTGTGTCCTTTAACTTTATTACATTGTTGGTGGCATAAATCTCTATACCAGGTGATTTTTTATCGCTAGTCAACACGTATTTTTTGTATTGTGTCCTTTAACTTTATTACATTGTTGGTGGCATAAATCTCTATACCAGATGATTTTTTTATCGCTAGTCAACACGCATTTTTTATATTATATCGTTTCATACTAGCTAGATCGTCTGAAGCAGGAAGATTTCTGTATGGAAAAAATGAACATCGTCCAATTGACTTCGAACTTAGTAATAGAACTCTTTATCACAGTTCATCCCCTAGGACGTATGAAAGGGGTATCAAAATATTGAAAATAAAAAATAAAAGTAATTTTTCATCAACGATTTTACATACTAAAGCTGGAAGGCTAAAAGAAACCAGATTGCAAGAAAAAGACGAAACATCCATAACCTGAAACTGTGTTTAGTAAAAGGCACAACTTTCGGGGCTGTCAATAAGAGCTATTTACAATAGCATTATACCTAGTGTGTTCATAAGTTTTGAGACAAACTTTTTAATAAAAATAAATGAAAAATTGTACCTGGCAGCTGAGAATTTATTTTTCCAAATTTGAATTTGGAATGTTTTACGTCTGTCCGCTTGGTTTTTATTATTCATTGATATTATTTTTTTCAATATGGAGGGAACAAAAGAATTACGTGCGACTTGTATTTCGCTTCATTTGGCGGGAAAAAAACCAATGGAGATTTTTCGTGAAATTAAAAGTTTTGGAATCAGTCGTAACTTTGTGTATTACACTATAAAACGTTACAAGGATACAAAATCTTTACAAGATCGGCAAAGAAGTGGTCGACCGCGGTCTGTAAGGACGGCTGCGAATATCAAAATGATAAGAGAGCGACTTCGCCGAAATCCATGCCGCACCCAGAAGAAACTTGCTCTACAGACTAACATATCGCGTATTTCAGTCAACAGGATACTGAAATATGATCTCAAGGTAAAGGCGTACAGTCGTAGAAAAGTTCATTTCCTAAACGAACGCCTTCGCAAATTACGACGCGAACGTTGTCCAATGTTGCTTAAGAGGCACGATCCGAAAAAGATACTCTTCACAGATGAAAAAATCTTTACGGTGGAAGAAAAGTTTAACCGTCAAAACAATAAAGTTTATGCCAAAAGTAGCAAGGATGTTCCAGCTTCAGCACGGAATGTCTCGCGTGCCCATCACCCAGCTAGTGTGATGGTATGGTGGGGGGTCTCATATGAAGGTGTCACTCCGCTCCATTTTTGCCAACAAGGGGTCAAGAGCAAAGCAAAAAATTATCAAAGTGATATTTTGGAGACTGTCGTGAAGCCCCTGTCTGAGACCCTATTCAAGGGCAAGGAATGGATTTTCCAGCAAGACTCAGCGCCGTCCCATAAAGCAAAAACGACTCAAGCCTGGTTAAGGGAAAATGTACCGGGGTTCATCTCGGTGGAAGAATGGCCCCCTTCCAGTCCTGATCTCAACCCGCTTGACTATTCTTTGTGGACTGAGTTAGAGCTCAGGGCCTGCCGAAAGTCCCACCCAAACCTGGAATCCCTGAAGCGAGCCCTTGTCAGGGAAGCGAAGCGAATCCCTCTAGAAAAGATTCGTGCCGCGATTGATGAGTGGCCCGAACGTCTAAGGGCTTGCAGTAAGAATAGAGGTGGCCATTTCGAATAGTTATTACTTCTAATTTTTAGTCATAATCCGCTTATAATTTTCTACAAATTCTATAAATATATTTTCATTGTTTATTTTTTTATTAAAGTTTTATTTCGTCTCAAAACTTATGAACACACTAGGTATTCTGAACCTTAACGACTACCCCCAAAGTTGTACCTTTCTATTTTCACAGTCACATATGAGTGTGTGAGACGAATGGCAGAACGAATTACGGGCATATATTATCTCACTTTTTATGTAATAGGGCACAGGGGTGTCTATTGGGAAAGGTAAAGGGAACTTAACCCATACAGCCGTGCACAGGGATGTCTGTTTAAAAAATATATTATATTCTAGCCATCCGGTTCTTTGCAATATATTTCGCGAAAGTTTGATTTTTCCGGCTATCCTGCAATAAATAATAATAATATTCACTAAATAGTTTCTCCGAACGATCAGCTTGTTTTTTTTCTTTAAAAATTATGAAATACATACATATTTCTGTATTGAATCAACGGGTGAGATTCTGACAATTAACAACTTCACATACCTATAAACAAAGTAAAGTTGTTTAGCTGATGACGATGACTTTACTTTTTCTCAATATATTTTATTCTTTTGTTAGATAGTAATACCTTCGTAATTCGACTTAAGCTGGATTTCATATATTTTTATTTCGTTGGAGAAACAGTTTAGTGCGTGGATAAAAGTGTATCCACATTGGTGTTTGAAAAAGTTTCCGAAACCCTTCTAATCAAAAATAGAAAAAAGGTACTGAATCTTTAAAAAAAATTCGCAAAAAAAAATGTGTGTAACAGTGAACACGGGGACGACTTTGGAACACCAGCGTAGACTCGCTTTAAGGCGTCAAATGCCCTAATAGTCACGACAACATAAACACATACACTTCTCCATCCAGGTGCACATCACTACGGAACATCCGCGATAACGAAGAGAAAGACTCCGCCTTCCGCGGCATCTGTCAGATGATACAAGTAAACCCTGGAGGGGTCGTACCGGACTTCATGTTCTTCTGCGATGCCGTAGCCTCATGGTCACACCCGAAGGACGATCTCAAAGAGATGTTCACTAAGATCCTGCACGGGTTCAAGAATCAAGTGGGCGAAGAGAATTGGCGCCGGTTCACAGATCAATTCCCGGTGCAACTCAGCGCTCGCCTCACGGCCATGTGCGGTATATAGACTCCACTACGTAGAATATGGTGAGTTTTTTATTAGCATTATAGTCACAAGGTAATGAAAAGTAGTCTTTGTCGCATTCTTCTCCAAGTCGATTCAGGATGGACTAATAAAATATCACATTTCAAGATTAAGGAATACAATTAAACACTATCCTCTTTACTAGTGATAGCTAACTATGATCACAAGTAACTGCTGAGTAGTGTAAAATGCATTCCCTTTCACGCAAACTTTTAAGAAATAAGAAAACCAGAAAGAAATAAAATTTTCTAGGGGAAGTTTTCCCTTCCTTACAATTGTTTGTGAATTAAACTTTCGCGATTTTAAAAATATTAAATTAAGTTAGATGTAAGTAGGTAACACTGTATGGTGACGTAGCGGTGTGCATTGCAGGGGAATCAATGTCAGCACGGGTCGGGAAGACATTGCTGAGGCGCCGCCGCGCGCCGCGCGTAGGGACAGGCGGCCGCGCGCCACATAGTGCCAACACATAGTGCCCACACACACCACACCGACGAGACTACTCTCGCTCCACACTCAGGGATGTTTCAAATCGATTCGTTTGTACCTGAAATTTTTTTGGTTAGTTTGTATGCGGCGATTTCACTTAATTTCGCACTGTGACGTCATCAGCAGCACGAGCGGGCGTGCGGTCCGACCGCTCGCTTCACTCGCGTGTACTAAACAGTACAGAGGTGCTGGCCGTACTTTATGTGTCGTGTAATGATAAATTTTGCACGTTGCATGCTTACGTGACGTCTCACTTGTTATCTAATTGGCCTGTAGTTGTAGTATATCACCGATTTAAACGTGGTGTCATATCGACCTAATTGTGGTTGGAATGTCCAATGTATTGCATGAACCTTAGACATAGTGCATAGTTAGTAACTATAAAGATGAGACCTTTTTATTTGAAAAGTACTATAAAGTTTTTGTTATAATTCCATTCACTAACATCTTAGTAAAACAGCTGAGTATTTAGTTTTATTCAATTTTTCTGGGAGCCATTTAATGCAGCATTAGTTTTTAATTGATTTTGTACATCGAATCAGTATGGAGAGTCTCATCTTTCAATTTAATATTAGGAACGTCGTGCATGTTGTGCGTCAAATGTATATTTTCAGATATTCAGTAGCATATTCTTGAAGTTATATTCATTGTATATGTGTACTTTACACTTTACTGTCGAGGTAATGCCTTATTCAGATACCCTAAAGTCATTCACCGGCGGCATTAAGTCATAATCATAAGTTGTCATCATTATCTCGACGCATAATTATTTATTAGTTAGTAGATTGACGCCATTCACTGCTCAACAAAGAACACCTTTAATTTTCTACCTTAACTGACACTATGTCTATTTGTTTAGGTACCTAAAAAGAGTTAAATACCTATTTTGATGTCTTTTAAATTGCAATTCAAATGCACTTTTAAGCAACTATTTCAGAATGCTTATTTCAATAAAAATGTAAGTTGGAATGGTTCACATAAATTCTTTAAAATATCTAAACAAATAGACCTTTAAATGCAACTTTAGATTTGCTTTATCAAAATATTTTTCAAAGTCTGAATGCAAATCATAATTTTTGTCTGGCAATAATTTATGTCAAAAGCATTTATGTGACGACTCCACTAGAGCTTTTCAAATATCTATATCTAGTATTTAAAATTAATGTGTTAACTATTATTTTAAATTAAATTACAAGACTTAGGGAAATCGAGAATTTATGTCAACTGTGATTTGTGACTGGTTTGTTTTGACTAATATATGAACGATATTTGTCTGTGTCAGTGTAGATATAATATACTGCTTTGATAGAATTTATGACGGCTAGATATCTGCTATATAATATACCAAATAGTATTTTTACGTTGTGTATTGTTTTAATGAATTTGTATGTTTTAGTTGCTCCACTGGATCGATATTTGAAATGTCGAGGTGGTGAATTGTCACTTAAATTATGCCATCAGTTTTTAATTGAAATATTTTTTTTATTTGAAAAATAAAAATATAAAAGTATACCTATAAATTTATTCACACTTTTGATAATACATAGTGAATCTCACGAATTGTTACACGGTATAATAGCAGGTCCTTATTCAAGTCGTAACAATTGATATATAACATAACAACCAACAACATGAGTAGCCGATAAGTGTTCAAGGCAATCCATAGCTCGATATATCGACCGTTGATTTAATAGGAGCAACTAATATAATAATTGATATAAAGTACTATTTATGAATACATATATCAAGATAAAGTAATATTATGTATATGTAAATACATATTGCGATGTATATTATTATGTGCAAGTAAAATTGTTATTTTTTTGTTTACAAAGCTAAAAGTCTGACTTTAACCACTTGTTATAATATCATTTAGTTTTTCTTTCAGATAATGGGGATCTGAAATTTTGTAGTTCAAATGAACATTAGTATATTTTACAATATTGCAATTTAGCGGTAGGTTTGCAGTGGAAATAGATAACTTTCGGGGATATAAGAAAAAGTAACATTCCGTCAGATATCTAAATTTATTTTGGCTTCGTTAATGTAGCTTCTTAAATTTTATAATTTCTGGTTGTATTATTTGATTTATGGTTTTGTATTACATATATTATTTAAGTAGTATGTGGTATACTCCTTTAAGTACATCCTTGGTCCCTGATTTTCCGATCAGTTCCTATCCCGAGTCCTTTCTAGTCCCAATCCTTGTCATGTGCCAACGAAGTCGAGATGAGTGCGAATGAATGCTCACTTTTTTAATGGAAATGGATCCTGTGACGTGAGTAGAGTTGTCGAATAAGAGCGGAGACGGGAGTGGTGGTCACTTGTCCAGAGCACGACTCGGCCTCGGCCTGCGGCCGTAGTACACTGCCTTGTTTGGCAGTCTAGGGATACTAGCAGTCACCATTTTGTCTATCTCGAAAGCCGGTAGATAAAATGGCGGCTGCTATAGTAAATGGTCTCGACGAAGTGTCATAATATGGCAGTGGCCTACGCCTGCTGATATCCGATGCCCGGACCAGACAAACAAAATTACACAGTATCTAACTGCCTCTCATATACATTTGAGAAACATTTATTTTTTAAGTGATAACCATTTACATGAACTTTACGGGTGACCTCGTAGTTTATTTATAAGGTTAGGAGATTTTATGTCATGATTTTAAGTAGTAGTTTGTTTTCCTAAAAAAACGTGATAATAGTTGGATAAGTGTTAGCATGCATGCGTGAGTGAGCGGGCGACATTCGTGAGGCACTCCCTTCCTCGAGGCTTAGGAATTTATCAAATTGTAGTTGTATCATACATACGGACGAACATTTGTGATGCATTGTCGATAATTATTATTAGGTTGTTTGCGATTTGCGACGCATATAGTTGACATATTTTTGTGTTGTGCATTATTATTATTTATATACTATATTCATATCAACCGTGGTTTTGAATCGTTTGGGTAATTTAGATTGCCAGTTTTATTTTATTACTGACGTACTTATTTAGTATGGTATTTATTTTTAAATGCACAATAGAATCGGTCTGTGCTTTCAGCTAAAACAGACCGGACTCCGCTGTGGTTTTTTACTTTGAACCGAGATGCGGTGTCTGTGTGTACCTTGCGGTTTTTCTATACAAGTCAAGATTCTTCAGTCAAAGTTATGAACCACAGCACCGAACACTGCAGCGGATCCCGGTGCAGTGTGATGTCCGCCTTGGCTGCAAATCATTAAAAATAACAGGACGAAACAGGCATTTACAATTATCCAAACATTTCAGAATTATTTTGGTTGACTGCTTTCTTTATACGTGTATGAATTATATGTATATGTATTGTTTATTAGAATGTATTAGTAATCTATTCATTCTATTATCGCATATGAAGTATACGTATCTCTTGTAAACTTCTTACTCTTACGATATATACCATCTCATTTACTAATACAGTTCTATTTTATTAATATTTTTATAGTCACTCTCATTATATTTTTTAAAGAATTTTATCATTTTATTATTATTTTCCCTAGTGCTGAATGTAATATTTATATAATGTAAAACTTAAGTATTTATTTAATGTAATAATCAACCCAATATTTACAAGTCATTATATATTTTTTTAATACAAAGGTAGATTCATCATCATCATATTAAAACATGTAAGTATTTAAATTTTGATCATGGATGAAATTGTTAAAATGATATAACGTTTATAATATTTCAGTTGGATAAGTCGATTTGTTCAAATTTATTTTGTAAGGTGAGTACAGTACAGATTTAATAAATAGGTAGCATTGTAAATTCAAATTCAAACCCGTTACTTATTTGTATTTGGTTCCTTAACTCTAGAAATAATTGTAACAATACGACAAAACCTTAATTGTACAATTTTCTTACTTAATTTTAAAGTGACTCAAGTACTCATACTCACTGTCTAAATCACTGGTTAGTTGATTAGTTAAGTTTCAAAAGTTACGAGATAAATTGTCTACTGACTCAATTTTGGTTGTAATAGATTGACCTCACAATAGAAATTCTTTTATCATACATTTCGTTAATAAAGCACTCATTGTTCGATATAAATGTGTTTATTTTATTATCTGGAATAAGCTATGTCTAATGTTATAGAGGTTGATTGCTAGTTTGTATAAATGGGAGTAAGTTCTGAAATGATCAAAAAAGGTCTTTTATTATAGCGAAAAAGGCTACTTTTTCCGGAATTCCCACGGAAGGCGGGTTTAGAAGGTTAAAAGTTTATACACTCAAGAGCAGTCAACGCTGAACATTTGTAGTGTGATTTTAACTTTTATACGAATGAAATGAAAAAGAAGATTCTTATATTACAGGTACTTTAGTTCTTGAGTAAATAAATAAAATTAATGTTCTTGGATAATTCACAGTAATTCATTCAAGTGCACCTGTTGTTGTTCATATGTTTTATGGGCAAAATCGCTATTAATCTATTAACCTGCGGTTTTATTCGCATGATATTCAGTTGGTATCACGCTCCCCAAGGGACCCTTCAAACGGTTAAAATGTAACCTGTGTGTATACTCGTCTATACAACATTTCATCAAAATTGGTTTGGTAGTTTTGAAAATTTAACAGTTACCTATACTTTCGCATTTTTGATATTAATTTATATATGCATATTAATATGGATTATGGTAGGACTAAACCTTAAGTTAGACGCATTAGTGGCATACTTTTTAAGGCCAATTTGATATTCCTCTCTCCTGTAAATCTTGCCAACGGAGATGGCTAAGTTACATCTGGTCTTGCCATTAACGTTGAGCTGAAGAACATTTCTGGGGGTGGGAGACAGGTATTGGTTGGTATTACTGAACACCAATGATGGACTCGATTGAGAAGGATATCTTAGGTTTTGGAGCCGGTGAGGGCAGCGGCGCGTAGTTAGTGAGTAGGGCTGCCAGCAGGTGGCGGCAGAAGACGGCAGCCGGCGGCGCGGGCACCGGTGCGGGCGCTACGCTCCGTTGTAACTCGGCATCTGCGAACGCGCGTCGACGTCTTACCCTCTCGGACCATAGCGGGTCGCTCACTATTTGCTCGTCTGTGGGTGAAGGAGATTTGTTATAATTTTTTAATATAGGAACACTAAAATAAAAAATCAATTAGGTGGTGAAATTGGGTCCCTTATTTCGGCACTGCCCAGGTCTCGAATCCCGTTAAGGATTTTATTTCGGCACTGCCCAAAAAAACTGCACCACCTAGCGAAGATCTGATTTCACCCAGAACTAGTACTTAATTTGTCAAATTAAAAAAGACCTTCCGTTAAAAAGTTATAAGCATTTTTAATGGGCAGTGCCGAAATATGGCTTAATAAACGTCATTAATCCATCACTATTTTTACCCGACATGCGCGACGCAAAGGAGGGTAATAATAGAAAGCATACAATTTCGAAAAATCAAAATGACCTATTTCGGACGCCATAATGTAAAAATAAAAAAATGCAAATCGACGAAGTGTCGTGGAATAGGTATTTAAAAACCATTTTTAGGTTTCTCATATCGTTTTTCAATCAGAATTACCGTTTAGGATCTATAACGATTTAAAATACTTAAGCTTATTTCGGCACTGCCCCAAAAAAATCCTTATAGCTCATTAACTTGTCTCCTTTGGTGACAAATTAAGTACTGATTTTCTGTCTATTTAAAATCAAGATCTGAGACCTGGGCAGGGGAAATAGCGTCAATAGCGGCATATCTTCTTCATAGCGCTATCCCATTTGACCAGACAACAATTTGGTGGGTCAAATAATTAAGTGGAACCCTCTGCCATCTGACCTCCGTGACTCAGCTGACAGGAAAACCTAACGGAATTGGATCTTGATTACACATTCAGTCGTCTGAACATGCAGGTTTCATCACAAGTTTTCCCTCACCGTAAGAGCATTGTATCGGTTCATCGGCACCGATGCTCGTTAGCATATAACTTGGAAAAAGTGACTTTCGGCACTGGGGATCGAACCAGTCATCTCTAGCTTACGAAGCCGAGCCCGAGTCAATGCCACCGAGCGCTCTGTGACCAAAGTGCGCGTATAAAAAATTAATAATTTGTCACAGACGCTGAAACAAATAGATATCTCATAACATGACGTTTGAAAGATCTTTTGGCACCCGCGGAGCTATCATTCATCGGAGCGGAAAGACAAGTTTACAGTCAACAGTGCGCCGTAACTTGATACATTACAAAGGGCCGCCTCCGCCTTCTCTAGCAATGTAAAACAATCTTCACACTTTTTTACAGCTCATAAAAATAGTTAAAAGAATTTAAATGCTTTATTTTCTAATAGACAGTGAAATGTTGCCGAGTGTTGGGTGACAGCTTTTGTTCTGTAATGAGCGAGGACGTTTTTAAGTCGTTCAAGTTTTTACGGCTGCGGTGGTCTATTTTTATTGAACTTGAACAGTATCTTTTTACATTATCTGAATTTCGTTTCGACAGTATTTTATCAAATAACTTCACTGTATGGGATTGGATACAAAGTCTGATTTCTCGAGCTACTTTTTGTATTCTCTTATTTCTCAAATATCTATTTCTTTTAACATTTAATTATTTTACCTTTTACCTTCTTTATGCATACTGTGTATGGCATTGCTTAAATTAAATATGTATAACACCACTCCATATTATATTGAACGTTAACTAAAGTTAACTTGAAAAAAAGGGTTGCCGAAATGAATGTTTGGAAGTAAAAGGGAACTCTTAAGAATACTATTTGCGATTCTAATATAAATTCTTTCTTAGCCTTTCAGGATGAACATAAGCTTGCTGCCTACTAATCGAAGGTTCTGGTTTCCGCAAAGCTAACATAGGCGCATTTCATAATTTTGTCGTATTACTCGTATGTAGGTATCTCATTCCGCCACTAGCCCAGTCGGTAGAGGTAAATATTTGTTTAAAAATCAGAAATGTCAATATCGTCTCGGCTTGGTGTATTTGACACAAGAAACCTAAGGGAAATTCAAGACTCAGTGTAGGCTTTTTATTTTGTTCATATGTAGTTGTATCACTGCTGGGCAAAGGTCTCCTTCATCCTGCCATTTTACGACCGCAAGACCGCCGCATTATCTTCTGCGCGGCTTGCCTCGGCAACGTTTTATTTATAGATATAGCTTTTTAAAGTTTATTTTTCACTAGATTAGGTTGTGTAGTATTTTACCCCTGTAACGATTCAGTCTTTTAAATCTGCTGTTCCCACTTTAATTATGGCGTGAATTTTTAACCGTTCTAGAATGCCGACAGTACTTAAACAAAAGTTAAAAATCTAGTGAAAGCATTTGTAAACCATACAATTTTACTCATCCCGATGTTGTAAAACAAATATTTATCCAGCTAATTCGCATTTAGTATTTCTGGTGAGAAACGACACACTACAGTGTGTTCTCATTTACAAGAAAAACAAACGCAGAGTGGTGCTCGCGACATATCCAGACGTTTCGCAGGTGGCGGACATTTTAACCAAATTAGTATTCCATTCCTCTCTACGACTGCCTAAAATAACAAGACGGGTCCCTTTTATAAGAATTAGCTAAGTAATTCTAGGAAATTATATCTTAGAACTATGTAAACTACAAAGTAAATAAGTAATCAAAAATCTCATAACGACCAGCTAACCATACGCAATCACCAGTTTGCAAAACCTGTAACAACCATTAACAGCATAACCAAAAAAAACGACTTCCACTTTGATTTAAACAATTAACTCCCTCTCCGAATTTCGCCATATGTTCGCTACTGGTGTTAGTTATCGGAAGTTTATGTTAACTAATTCTTATTTTGTGGATGTGTACGGGTTGGCATCGGCAATGTTTGTTTAGGTTTAACAACTGTCTTGTAGGGTTTCACAAGATAATATTTAAATCTACAAAAAATTAAGAGCAGTTAACATCGCGTTTTTGACTCTTCAGATCCCTGGCTAACCCTATATGTTTTTTGTACCAGTGACTTCCCCGAAAGACATCACCTGTAACTAAACAAACGTTTGTATCAAATCATACCAAACTTTTTCTCCAAACAGACCCACGCCATAAACAAATGTGTAGGAATATTAGGCGTGTGAAGACCTAGTTCAGGTTAAAGACAACGAGAGGGGTAGATCTACTTGAGTCATTACTTTCTCTATTTCCTTTGTCTTCTCAAACTAATCATCTTTGTGTACGACAGAAAGCCGCCGTTAACTCCTTTATTCCGAGTTATTCAATACGACTTCGCTACCTAGATCAAAGACATGGTACAGCACAAGAAAGAGATTGAGAGAGTCCGAGCGATGAAGCGCTCGTATCCCAGTGGCGCTCGCTGATGTGAACCGATCAGTGAGACTAAGCAACGTTTACAGGGGCAGGGAACCTGATGGGTGACCGAAGTGGCAATTTACCACGAGCGTTTCTTTGCTTCGGAGGGCACGTTAATTGATCGGTCCCTGCTGTTGTCGATTGACTACAGTCGTTAAAACCAAGTCGGAGACCACAGTCAGAGGCCATTTAGCAGTTTGAAAACTCTAAAACTAGGCTTAGTCAAGTTCGCCACACAGACAACAACTACACGACGATAGGAAGAAGAACGTAGGTAGAATACGAGGCCAAGAGAAATCAGAAAGCTGTTATTAGTCTTATCGACAAATACTTACCATAAGGAGGAACTGGCAAAGTATAGGCCCTGGTCATCTGCATACAGCGCAGACGCGCGCGGTAGGCCCGCTTGCGAGCCGCCAGCGCAGCCGCCTCACCGTCGCGATTGGGACCGCTAGCGCCGGTGCCTTGCTGTCTTCGTAGAGCTACCTACGTGTACAATGCAGAAAGTTTTATCCTCTCATCAAAAATACATAATCTTTAGAGACGACAATCGGCTTTTCAAGTTGTACGTATATTTTAAGCTTACGCATCAAAATAGCTCAATGCCTGTCACAAACTTATGTGACGCCCATTAATATGCAACAAGTCGTCAAAATCACTTCCGTTACCGAGATTGAGAGACCAGCGAAAAGTGGTTTTTCAAGCTGGCTGGACAAGTTTTCGATCGATTATCATAGATTCTGTATAGCGTCACCTTTTCTGAAATAAGGGTGTTTAGCCGTCACATAAAGTGCCCTATTGGCCTAGTTAAATGTGGGCTATTTTGAAGAATTTTGTCCAGCCAGCCTAAGCCTCTTTTTTTTCGTGTTGTGTTTGATTTTAAAAGTTTTGTTGCAAAACTTTTCTTAAAGTTTTGTTGCAAGCAGTTCCTCTTCATCAGCATTCAACCTTAGGAATTTAATTTAAAGAACTTTATATTTAACTAACATTCCGCTCGGGACTTCGTTCCCGTGGGAATTCAGGAAAATTATGTAGCCTATGTCCATCAGGGATAATGTAGCTTTCTAATGGTGAAAGAATTTTTCAAATCGTTCCAGTAGTTTCGGAGCCTATTCAATGCAAACAAACAAACAATCAAATCTTTCCTCTTTATAATATGTATAGATTTGAAGACCTTATACCTAAGTTTTTATCATCTTGATATCATTTATTTCTATTTGTGATCCAATCAACGAAAACCAAAAACTGCCAAATAGGTGAAATAATTCCTGGGTTCGATCCCCAGTCGGGGCAAACATTTGTGTAAAAAGCAGATGTTTGTTCTCGGGTCATGGGTGTTTGTGTTTGTCTTTATGTGTGTTCCAAGTTACCCACGACACAAGGGAAAACCTTAGTATGGGCCTTTGAGTGTGTAGCGTTTATAAGTGACTTTTGGCATAGTTATAGGGAATGGTGTCTGAAGCAACATACCGTGTGGTGATCGGTTGAGAATAACACCACCCCATCTCTTTCCGTGGGTGTCGTAAGAGGCGACTAAGGAAACACAAATGAGACCTGCCTCCTAGTAATCCATCCCAGGCAACGACACTTCTTTTTTTTCTGAATCTGAGGTGTCGTCCTATGGTCTCATGCGGTGTGGTAGGCTCTGTAAAGGGCCGTCTGGTTCGCGACCACTTTCCTACCGAAGTCCGACGTCAAACAGCTTGCTGTGTTGTTCCGTCGCGTGTCGGTGCGTGGGAGTACCAGTGCCTTTATAGGCATTTTCTGGGTTAACTCGCTCCATCGTCGACCTCATCTTTGACCGTATGGTCAAGAGTTAATCCATCTTATAATATATAAAAAACTGAAAGTACTGGATGGGGGTAGAGTTAACGTGTAGGGGGAGGTTTAAATGTCCATTTTTAAAGTTTTCCTTAAACAACTTGTAAACGGTGGCTCATTTTTTTTTACCAGCCCATATTCGTCCCCACCGAGGGGCACGGGCCTCCCTTCGAAACACGAAGGGGATTTAGGCCATAGTCCACCACGCTGGCCCAATGCGGGTTGGTGGAGCGCTCGTCTTTCGAAAATGAATTTTCTTGGACGGGCGGGTTTCATCACGATGTTTTCCTTCACCGTTGGGCAAGTGATAATTAGAAATCCGTACATAAATCCGAAAAGACGAATTTAGTGGTACAGGCCCGCGCCAGGATTTGAACGCACGACCTTCGGAATTCAAGTCTGGCTCATTACCAACTAGGCTATCACCGAAAGAAGTAAAGAAGAATTTCCTAGAAATTGCAGTTTTTCCAGGATATCTCGGCAACCCCATCTGGGAGGTGTTGGGACTTTCCCAAGTGTCATTCTGGAAGGTGTCCGAACACATTCCTCAGTAATAATTATCAATGTCTAGGTCAAAACCTAATTTTACCTTGTAAACTCTTTCCTTCATATCTCATTAAACATTGATCCCAGCGGAAAAGTGTCTAGAACCTTTTTGTAGAGAATTTTATGTAGATTTCTTGAGTAAAAGATTTTTTTTGCTATGGGCCACCATTTAGGAGTTGTTTAAGAAAATCTTAAAAATGGGATCTTTAAACCGTTATAGCTAGCTACACGTTAGCTCCACCCGCATCCATTAGTACTTTCAGTAGGTAAGTATGTTGCTTCAGACACCATTCCCTACGACTATACCAAAAATCGGTTATACACGAATTACGAGTATTTCCCCTATTTTTCCTTCGTTAAATGGGCTATTGATTTGTGTCTAGTTTACCGGTGCCAATCTTTTTAAACGCCGCACAAGCAAAGGTCCTCACTAATGTTTTCCCTTGTGACACATACAGAGACGTTACGGACATGAGACCTCAGACCCGAAATCAAACATCTGTTTTTTTACACACATGTTTACCTCGACCGGGAATCGAACCAAGGAACGTAAATTCAAAGGCAGCGTTACTAGTCCCAAATAAATTCATTTAAAGCTCGTTACATTCAAATTAGAATTATTGAGGGAGGCATACATTTCCAGTTTATAGGGTTCCGTAAGATGATGTTATCTAATGATCGGTTCCGTTGGGGTTTTTTTACTAACGACCAACCTCCAGTGAGTGTGGCGAGTCAGTGCAGACCTTGGACCATTTAATGTCATGTTCCGCGTGCCCTAACACCTGCACTAGGAAAAAGCTCATGGCCGCTGATAACAACGCTGTCTGTGTATTTATATAAATTATTTATATATTGTAGTTGTATTTTTATGTAGTTTATATTAGTATTTAGATTTCAGTGGTTAATTGTGCACGTCTGTCTTTATTTATTTTACGCCTCTCACTGTCCCAGGTCTGCTGGAAGAAATTTCTTAAAGAAATAAGCTGTGCCTTTTGTGTTCGTTTTTCTATTTGTCTGTAATATTTGTGTTTTTTTTTTCTGTGTACAATAAACTGTTAAATAATAATAATAACGCTGTGGCTGTGGCAAAGTACTGGGCCAAACATGTTTGAATTGCTGTTGACACGAAAGAAGAAGATGAGGTTACCTGAGCTGCCATAACTCTTTGCCGTTCGAGCACGAGCAGACAGCCTGGGCATCGACAGTCCCGCCAGCGACACAGCCGCTTGTGGCCCTTCAGGCACGAAATCACACCGTGGTTGCGGCACCGCGCGCACTTCGGCGTCCGCAGCGACTTACGAGCTTCACCCTCGCTCCCACCCTCACTCATCTTACACGCAGTCCACTCGTAACACAATATCACAAATCACCGAACAATCATTAATATTAAAATCCCGGGACGAGTCATCTCTTCGCTGTTATGTTTTCAGATTGACGGCTGTAAAATAAGTCTCAGGTTTAAAGCTTCGTGCGGCACTGAAGGCCCCGCCTCATCGCCCTCCCGATTGGTCGAAAACTCCACTGTGGGCGGGAGACACTTGTACTCAAATTATTTGCTTTTGTTGTTCTCGGTAAATTGATACATTGGATGGTTTCAAAGTTTTTTATGTAATACTGTTTATTGTCTTTCTTCAAAGAGAGATATCATGTTTTATTATTGGATAGTTGGATTATTCGTAAATAACCTTCTGTAAAATGTTAAGTTGAAAGTTTGCATTAAACTTTATAAGCCGGCAGTAATAAAATAAGCTTCTCATTCTCAATTCTAAAAATTCCATGGAAATTGAAGAAAATCTCTAATCGTGATTACCTATTTTTGCAATGTAGATAGGTACGCTTTTTAGGAACCTACAGAAAAATGTTCGTACACATAGAATTCGTAGCATTGCTACTTAAATTTAGCGACCAACGAGTAATAAGAACAAACAAATATATCAATAGGATACTGGTGTCAGATGAAAACGATATCCAATCTCGGGCAGCGATTGCCAATTATCTCTCGGGTTTCACTCGCCACTGTCCACGCAAACCTCATTTAATAAAAAAATCAAATCATGAAAACTCCTATTCCTCTAATTACAATACCAAAAAATACCCATTTTTCTACATATATTTTTTTGTAATATTTTTATTTGTTCTTATTCTTTGATTTCAACTTAATTAATATACTTACTTTAATCCTTCTTGTTGATCTCAATACTGGGCAAACCTTTTTTTGAGATTGAGGTGATGCTATGTTCAAATGACGATCAATCTTTCTTCTTTCTTTCTAACCCTACTAATAATAAAAACCGAAAATAACTTACGTTTTCATGTCAATTGCTGCATCGGTTTTGACGAAAAGTAATATAAAGAGAGCTTAATCTCTGGGGAAAAAGGCTACCTTTCATCCCACTATAACTCAGCGTACCTCCTAATCAATATTACGCGATGCAAATCTCGCGTGAATCTGAAGATAATTATATCATGTGCCGCTTTGTTAACGCTGAATATTGCACAATTAAGTGCAGTGAGCCGCAAAATTAATGAAAAGCGCGCATCGTATTGAAACCCGATACAGATGCGTTTGTTCCCAGCATACAGAACAAATCTTTGTATTTATAAAAATCTATTATAACCCGGCTACTGTGTGGAAGATAATCGTGCGTTGTTTCAGTTTGAAGCGCTGTTTTGATCATTAATAACTCATCAAAAAGTTATAGAATCTTTTATATTTAAACTATATTGGGTTATGGAAATAAAACACAGGTATTTAATCAAAATATATTTTTAATTTTAAATAACAAATTCATAGTTTATCGGTTCGTATTTTATACTTATTGCTGTAAAAAATAATTAAGTACATACTTATTTAGTAAACCATTCTTTCGGTATAAAACCGGTTTCAGAGACGAGTCTTTCTTTCGCAAAACAATCTTTCAACCACTCATCGGAAACCATTACCACATCGAAATTCTTTATCTTTGTTTTCATTTCTGTAATGTTACTATCTTTTGATATTACCACATGAGTTAGTTTTGGCGAATCAATATCGACTACGGTAGCTCCGTACATTTTGGCTTTTATTTCTAACAAAGTATTTTTAGTTGGGAAATGTATGAAACACGGACGCAAGTATGAAAAAGGATTGTGGTCTCCGAATAATTCTTTGTCCATATTGAGCATTTCTTCGTGCGTCAGGTAAATTTCCGGCTCCTGCAAAATAAGTCCTCTTTTTTACACCACACACTCAAAGGGTCGACGCTAAAGTTTTCTTTATATCGTGGGTTCTTTGGGATTCAGAGATGAGACCCGCGAACATTCTGCTTCTTTAACCCTGTTAGCGCCAAGAGTTTTCGTCAAAAACGCCCACCACACGCCACGACATCAAAAAATTAAAAAAAAAAATTATGTCGTGGCGTATGGCGAACGCTTGGTGAACGATATTAAAGTTTTAAAAAAAATGTTTTGTCTGATATATCAGACTTTGGCGGTGAAAAGGTTAATAAATTTGTTAATAAATGTAAACTCGTCGATAAATAGGCCCGTCACTAGCTGGTAGGTACACTACCGCTGGACTTAACGAGTTAATCTCGAATCGTATTGAATTTTTACAATGATACTTCTATAAATAAGATATTAAGTTCCAAATTATCGAATCCAGGACCCTTAGATTTAGAGGTAGCGCTACTAACCACTGAACCAGACCGGTTCTCAAATATAACAGTGCATGCAGGTGGTCTCCTGTAATTACTGGAGTATTTATTATGTAATTTAATTATAAGTATACTTTATCTGTGCAGTGACTCTACTGTTTGGGTCCTTAAATAGAAACACTTACGCCTTTCGGGGTAGGCAAAGCATCATGTTGGTAGTTAAACCACGTGACGCCACATTTCACATACATTCTGATGGTTATGAAATAGGACATGCGTATAGTGGTGATAGATTGTCAGCTTTTCGCCCACAATCCCTCACATCCCAATTACTAAATCTTACAGTATGCCTGGGGAAAGTCGGTAGCATGCACATTCTATGTTTTTCTTCACTACCAGTCCAGCGTTAAAGGTCCTTAAATCTACCCTAATATTATAAAGAGGAAAGATTTGTATTTTTGTATATTTGTAACGAAACTCAAATATTACTGGACCGATTTCAAAAATTCTTTCACTATTAGCATGCTACATTATCCCTGAGTAACATAGGCTACATAATTATCCCAAAATCCCGCGGGAACAAAGTCCCGGGCGGAATGCCAGTACATAAATAAAATAAATAATCAGCAAAAAATTCTCTAACGTAACATACCTCAACCTCCATCTTTTCCAAGATTCTTTTTAGGGTGTCTTCGTCAATTTCCTCCTTATAACTGTCGCCAAACCGATCATAGTCTTTACTCCACTTCATTCTAGTGGTTTTCTTTACAGAGAGCATGTCTAAAGGCGACAATTGACAGGGTGTTTCTGAATTCGGGAGCGACCGTAGCCAAGCAGTAGTTACAACGTCTTGTTCTTGAGATTGTATGATCGATTTAGCGCGCACTGTCATGCGACCAACCACGCAACACAATATATCTGGCCCTGCAAATGGAATATCTCTTATTCAAGGAACAAAATCACCAAAAGCCTGGAAAATCTAGAAATCTCAGTTTTGTCAAAATTAGCAGAATCTAAGAATTAATGGCGTAGTTTAAGGCAGTGATAGCCCAGTTGGTAATGAGCCAGACTTGTAATTCGAAGGTCGCGGGTTCAAATCCTGGTGCGGGCCTGTACCACTAAATTCGTCTTTTCGGATTTATGTACGGATTTCTAATTATCACTTGCCCAACGGTGAAGGAAAACATCGTGAGAAAACCCGCCCGTCCAAGAACCGTCCGTCCAACTTCGTGTTTCGAAGGGAGGCCCGTGCCCCTCGGTGGGGACGTATATGGGCTGGTAAGAAGTTTAAGGCCCGTATTATAGAAGGAATAATTATAAATTATTATTATAAGTTGATTGTCTCTTTCTCTCACTGTCAAAAAGACAAAGACGACTGCTACTTTAGTATAGATCAGAGCCTGAGTCGCGTTTTGTAATTCGGACCTTATAGAGGCTGAGGCACATACAAAACCCATCAGGGTGATTAAGCAATATTACATGGGTAGTCCATCTTAGGTTCGACACGAGCGTTTTTGAGGCAATTTATTAGAGTTAGGTCAATGACTCAACTGGGTGAACCAAAGAGTTAATTAAGTCTGTGGATGCACATTAATTGTATTGTTTTTAAATCAAAGTTATTAACCCTTTTAGCGCCAATAGTTTTCGTCAAGAACGCCCACCACACGCCACGACATCAAAAAATTTAAAAAAATAATAATGTCGGGGCGTATGGCGAACGCTTGATGAACGATATTAAAGTTAAAAAAATAAATTTTTTGCCTAATATATCAGACTAGCGGCGAGGGCGCGAAACTTAAACGTCTGATATATATCAGACTTAGGCGGTGAAAAGGTTAAAGTTGACATAGACAACTCACCAACATTTTCTACATGCTTCCCGCCATGCGACTCTATAATCCGAACCAGCTCCGATCTCTTACAGTCCTCATCATCAGATACGATATAAACCTTGCGGCCGGCGAGGGCTTGTGACGTCACTTCCACCTCACCAGTCGGCTTAGTTCGGAACTGTTCAGCTACTTTTAACTCTTTCGCTGTTCTTTTCTTCCGCGTTTTGGTCTCGACCGAATCGATTTGGTCTTGATAAATGCGTTTATTGCTTAGTTTGATTACCGGTAGCTTTTCCTAAAAAAATATAATCCTGATTGTTTATCGGAATGAATGAAGGATAAACTTAAAAAAAAATACTGAACCAACTTCAAAAAACCCAAAAATATAAAAAATCTTTCTTTATTATTAGTTATTTTTCCCAAAAAACATTTGAAACGTATTTTCATGGTTCGGATTTAAATGGTAGCTTGAAATTTTTGTATGATACTTATGCGCTTGACGTACTTATACCTAAAATTTTACCGTTACGGCCCGGTGGTCGCACTGCATGGTTCCATCAGTGGGCCTACCAAGATTTGAAAGTACTATAATGTCACCACTAACAGACACGAGTTGAGCTACGAGGATTAGTGAATACCGTTGTCTCCACTACTAGTAAGCAGCACATTGGTACACATTTTCAATTACGAGCAAGATAAGGGCCACGTCAAGGTCAACATGTATAGCCTGATGTGTTGCCATGTGTGCATGTACAACATTAAGAAAATCAACTATGTATTAATAATCTATTTTTTGAGATTCATCTAGAGGTTTTGTTTAAAAATTACAGTGGGGCTACGAGTCCAAAAATTTACAAAAAAAACTAGGTTCAATATATGGTTCCACTCTCTAAATGGGACCATTGGACCAGGAAGTGGGACCACCGGGCCGCAACGACTAGGGATTAAAAAGTGACCTGTCTCTCTCTGGACAACAAACATGGATACTTACAGCAGCCAACTGATTGAATTGTCGCAGCGTCATTGTGTCTTTGACGGGTTTGTCGTCTCGAATGGCGACAATCCGCGGAAACCGTAACGTGTAGTCGGTGGCGAAGTCTGTGCTGCGAATTAGCTCTGAAGCTCGCACCTAAGACAAGATAATTTTTGTACCTATTGTTATTCTTAAACAGTGAGTTTAAGGACTAATGAGAAGGACTAAAGTCCGTATTACAGAACGCAACTCAGACTCTGATCTATACTTAAGTGGCAGTCGTCTTTGTCAATTTGATAGTCTTCTTCTTCTCATCGTGTAGGTATAGATAGTCAAGTATGTGGCGAACTTGACTAACCCTAGTGTCAGAGTTTTCAAACCGCACAAAGGCCTCTGACTTGGTTTTCAACCGACTTCAAAAAAGGAGGAGGTTCTCAATTCGACTGTATTTTTTTTTTGTATATTTGTTACGCGATTACTCCGGCAACTGTTGTCCGATTTTCAAAATTCTGTATTTGTTCGAAAGAGTATACTCCTGAAGAGGTCCCATATAAATTTTATCGAAAATGATTCAGCGCTTTTAAAAAAAATCAACAAAAACAAAATATACTACAAACTAGAACATCTAAATAAATGAATGACATTTCTGTTTGTAGTTATTTGTTAATAGGCATTGTAGTCCGCAAAAAACTAGATATCTACTTTGTGCGAACTGTTGTTGGGATTGAAGTCGGTGACTCATACGTTTTTAACGTGGAAAATTATAACAACTGTAGTCAATCGACAACAGCCGGGACCGACAGCTTTACGTGCCCTCCGAAGCATGGAAACGCTCGTGATAAAGTGCCACTTCGGTCACCCATCAGGTTCCCTGCCTCTGTGTACGTTGCTTAACCTCACTGATTGGTTGAGATCGAGGAGGGGCACTGGGCTACGAGCGCTTCATTTTGATAGTGAGAGAAATAGATAATAGACACTTCCATACTGGACTGGAAGTAAAAGAAAAACTTAGAATGGGCCAGCTGCCTACTCTTCCCAGGCATACTGTAGGAGCCAGTAAGTGGGCTGACAACCTATCACCATTGTACTCATGTTTCATCTAATAACCCCCAGAATGATTTGCAAACGTGGCGTCAAGTATTTCTCGAACTACATGACGTTCTGCCTACCCCGAAAGGGATTAATAAAGGCGTGAGTGTATGGATGGAGAAATAGACAATCAATACTTAAGTATAGACAAGACTTAAGTGTCCTTCTGTAATACGAGCCTGAATGACCTCCACACCACATCGTGAAGTAATCGTGACATATTGGCAATCGAAAATATATCATCATGTTGCACATAGAATCTTAGTTTCCAAGTTTTAAAAAAAATTCAAACGGAGGCTGCATCTCCATTAATCTACTATCCTTTTAATATTATAAATGTGAATGTTTACATGTTTGAATGGATGTTTGTTACTGAATGGCGAAAAAACTACTTAAGGTTAAATAAAGTTATAAGCGCGAGGGTTAAATAAGTTATAAGTAACTAGCTTTTCGCCCGGGACTTCGTTCCCGTGGGAATTTCCCCGTCAATTTTCCAATGTTTTTAATAGTTATTCTGCTATTCGGGACGGAGAGAAATACAACAAATCAAAAACCATGGAAATCGGTCCAGCCGTTCTCGAGTTATAAGTGTTGTAACAAACACGACTTTCTTTTATATATATAGAGATATATATATATATAGATATAGATAAGTACCTGCAAAACTATAGAATGTTCTGGTTTAATCCAGTAGTCTGGTTTCTCCTTATTGAAGACGAGGGAAGCCGGTGGTTGGGCGCGCTTCCACGGTGTCCAGTGCTTCTCAAGTTGGGCGCAAACTCGTTCGCGCTCCTCGAACGTTAGGCCAGTTGCTACCTTGCCCACGTCTATCCAGCGGTGGGGGTAGTCACCTGATTGGCAAGTCATTTAATTAAACCCTAAGTTATAGTGTCAATAAACTATATTTCATTTCATTTTTTCTATTTGCTCAGCACCTTCCATCCAGATGAAGATCTTTGTCTAAATCCTGATTTGCAAAATTTCATAAAATCTTAAATCTGAAGAAACTTAATAATTAAGTACCTAATCTTCTTTTTATCTATACTAATATTATAAAGAGGAAAGATTTGTATTTTTGTATGTAACGAATAGGCTCCGAAACTACTGGACCGATTTGAAAATTCTTTCACCATTAGAATGCTACATTGCATCCCTGAGACGATGGAAGCCGGTGGTTGGGCGCGCTTCCACGGTATAGGCTACATAATTTTCCGAACGAAGTCCCGAGCGGGATGCTAGTTTACTTATATGAAAACTATGAGCGAATTAGACGGTTGGTAATCGGCACATTTGATTAACCACGCACCAGGCCTGGCCCAGTGTGAATCTTAGTGGGAACGTGGGAATCATCGAAAATTATACAAATCGTGCAAAATGTTACAGTAGAATTTGTTAGTTTGAAAACATTTTTGCATTTTAGTTTTTTTAGTTAGTATACTAATAGTTAAATTTCGTTGCGTGGAAAAGTAGCATACTCTCGGGTGTAAAAAGATCGGTCCGTTGCTCCGTTACGACGACGTTTAGGAAGGACACACAGACTTTCACATAATATTATAATTGTAAGATTTTCCTCGCGTGCGAAATAAAAATGGTCCTTATTTCTTTCAAACCGCTAAATGGCCTCAGATTTACTTTAAAGTCAATCGACAACAGCTGAGACCGAAGCACCCACCAGGTTCACTTCTTCCGTGTGCATTGCTTTTCTCTATGGTCACCCACCAGGTTTGTGCATTGCTTTTCTCACTGATTGATTCGGAATAGTGAGCGCCACAGGGATATAAACGCTCATAAGTTAGTCTAAGGTCCGTATTACAGAACGCGACTCAGACTCTGATCTATACTTAAGTAGAAGTCGTCTTTGTCATTATGATAGTGAGAGAAAGAGACAATCAACACTTAAGCATATGAAGATCAAGGCTTGAGTCTCTTTCCAAATCCAAATGCCAAATCCGAAGTGTGCTCAAGTGTAGTAACGTAGTTACCTGGATTAATGACGTCAGCACAAGCGATATGAAAGCTCCTCGCGCGCCCTTGCTTCTTGTTCTCTGCCCCGTCGGCACCGATGATCACCAGGTCCAAGTCACTCATTGTGTCTTCTGTGTACTGAACCAGTTTATTTTTGAGCACCGAGTTTGTTTCATGAGGTTGAGGAGTTAGGTAAGAGGTTCATGATTTGACGTCATAGCCAGTCAATACAGGGTGTAAAGCAGGGCTTGAAAACGGTTAAGGTATATCGGTATAAAATGTCAATACCGTATCAATTTAAAGGTAGAGTCAAAACGGTTAAGAATTACGGTTGCTCTACCGGTATAAAAAAACGATACCTTTATCATTTTACAATAATATTATACCTTTATTTTTATCGCTACCGTAACCGAAATTATTTCTGTATCGATAAAACTGTCGGTCTCAAACACTCGTTCAAAGGCCAAAAAAGCCGGCAGCGGTGGGGTGTAAAGAAAGCCCTTATGAAATCATTTATTACCACAAAAAATAACGATACCGTTACTTAGCGATACCAAATAATTTCGCTACCGAAATTTTTAGCTACCGGAAAATAACGGTACCGTTATTTACGAGTACCTACCTAAAAAGGTATGACGTCATAACGCTTACCGTTTTAACCGATTTTTTTTTTATTCAAGCCCTGGTGTAAAGAACAGCTACTTAGCAAAAACTGAAACCCTGAATTTAAAACTTCTTATTCTGAATGATTTTCCGGTGAAATTATCCTCAGAAACAATTTTTTTTTCGGTTTGTTTCCTAATTTTTTCTTCTTTAAAAGTAATTTACTCGAATTTTAACAATAATCACAGCGTAAAACAAGAAAACCTTCAACAACGTACATCACAAGTTGATAGCGACGACACGCGATGCAGCGCTATAGCTGTTTCGCAGTACATTGCGTAGCACTAAAGTAAAATTAATTAACGAAAACTCCTTAACTTTACGTTGCCGGGAAAAATAAAGTTGTAACTGTTGTGCGTTATAAGAAATTCCACGATTTTATGACCTAAGATACCTTTTACACCACGTATTAAGCATTCGTGTTATATTCATACCTCTGGCTTTATTTTGTACCATCCTGCATTTCGCTTGTTTGCTATGTAATATGACTCGGTGTCTTTCACAACGATACCCTCTTCTTGGTCCTCTATAGCTTTGTTTAGAGCAGCTAATATGTCCGAGCTGAAATATACTTTATTATCACTTCATCAGCCCATATACGTCCCCACTGCTGGGGCACGGGCCTCCCTCAATAACATGAGGGATAAATGTCATACTTTATTATCAATTATACAAAATTATTCCCCTTCCACTTATAAATCTGAGATATCCTTACATACATTTTTTTAGGTACTTACTTACTCCATTAGAGATTTTAAATCGCTGACAGCTTACAGTGATATGTGCACAAAATCAGCAGTCTTATACGATAGTAAAATTAAGTGGGAAACAAAGGGGAAAGGGAAGACATAAATCATTAAAGTCAATATGAAGGCTTGATGTGATTACCTTTTCTCGTGGCTTGATGGTACCTCAACCACTTTTACATACCTTTTTGTTACAGTAAGTATATTGTTCTTCGCGAATATAAGTTGAGTCAAAATCCAGACATAAGCCAGTTTTAAGTTCTCTTTTGGTAAGTTTACGTTTTAAGTCAAGTAATTCTCTTTATAACGAGTCTTCCATTCGTTAAATTGAAACATTACAACGCCAGGAACTATTTTTAACATGAAAGTCAAGATGTCACAAAAAAATTAATAATTATTTTTGGGATTTTTCACTATTCACAATAAGTTTTTAAAACGATTTTTCCCATATTCCGACTCCGACCTACATTCTTTTATGAAAGATATTCGATTTAATAAACAAATTCACATCCTTAATTTTCGCTAACCAAACTATACATCCTGACATTCTGTACTAACTAGTCGACTTGACGGTCGGAGGAGAAGTTTCTTTTATTCACTTACCTTTCTTTGACAATCTTCACTTCGCTGTGCATTATGACTCCGGGTACATCAGCGAACATGGTTTTTAATATTTCCAGTCGTTTTCTAAGCGGTAAGCCTCCGTTTTCAGGTGGTCCTACGAGTGACTTTCCGTTGTAGTATAAAACATCG
The DNA here is from genome assembly GCA_949987775.1 of Aproaerema taeniolella. NCBI lineage: Eukaryota > Metazoa > Arthropoda > Insecta > Lepidoptera > Gelechiidae > Aproaerema > Aproaerema taeniolella. The sequence goes on along the minus strand of OX465247.1, from coordinate 16,111,591 downwards.
AATACGCAATAGCAAGGCCGGAACGTAGAGGTTTCTTTTACTTTCTTCACGTCGAATGCCATCCCTAAAACGGAAATCATCATTACCAAACCAACATAAGTCGTTATATGAGCCTGTCAGGTTTCACATTATCGCTACAGTTTATACAATAGAATATTTTGGGGGGTGTTCAGACACCCCACAAAATATTCACTAATGTAGAAGAATTAATATGGGACGATTAAATTATAATTGTGAAACGAAGTCGCGGGGGGAAAGCTAGCAGTATTATAGTATTGTGAAAATTAAATATAGAAAGTCGAATTATTTTATGTATTCTATGGGACCACCAACCCGCATTGGGCCTAAATCCCCTTCGTGTTTCGAAGGGAGGCCCGTGCCCCTCGGTGGGCTGATGGAAAAAAAAAACTATGGGAGTTGGTTAGCTTCATGGGGAGGCTCTATAATTGATGACCTCTCGCCACAGAATAAATAATAGTACTAACGTACATACTCTCGCTGAGAGTTGCCTCTAAGAAATCGCGCTTTAGCGCTCTGGGCGCCTCTAGTTGCCCGTATATAAACTTTTTCTACCTTTCAATTATAATAGGCATACCTTTTGAACCAAAACATTGGCGGTGCTTGTGCCAACCCATCATTTCTCCATCTAGTACGAAACTGTTCACGCTCAAGCTAAAACGATCTTTAAGCAGTGGTGTCAAAAGTCCAGAATCGTACTTCTTCCCGTATTCAGAGGAATATGCAAATCCTCTTCTTGAAAAATACTCGAAAACTCCATTTTCCATATGCATCTGTGTAAAATTGTCAACTACCTGTTAATCAATAAATATAGTAAATCTCGTACAAGGCTAAGGATGGATTCATAGATTTATTATTTAATAAGTTTCCGCCCGCTACTTCGCCCCCTTAGGAAAGTGTCCCTATATCACTCGTACTCTAACTTTTATCTGTGCAAAGACTTTTATCTGAGAAATAAACAAACAGACACAGTTACAAATAATTAAATTATTCTCAGTTGCCGCCGCAAGGTAAAGGATTGACATAAGGATTAGGCTCACTCAAAATGTCTGGGAACAAACGACCTTGTTTTCATCTGATATTTCGATGTGATGAATGATAACATTGATAATAATACTTACTCCTAGCCATGTCCTAGCCCCACATTTTACACCGTATAATAAGATACCGACAGGCGAAGTCTCAATGCGGCTCTCTCGCTCTTTCTTTATTCACAAGACAGTGACAGTTATAATCTTCTTGAACGTCAGGCGAGTCGAATGTTTTTTCGGAATATGTGGGCTAGACACATACGTACATATTACATACGCTTACGCCTATAATCCCTAACGGGGTAGGCAAAGCGTCACTGGTTCTAGAACCACTAGACGCCACGTTTGACACAAATTGCGAGGGTTATCAGATGGAACAAGTTGTACAATGGTGAGAGGTGGTCAGCCTTACGCCCATTATAAAGCAAAACCCTCGCATCCCACTTACAGACTTTTACTGTATGGGAAGAGTAGGAAGTCGGCACATTCTAAGTTTTCCTTGCACTCCAGCATGGAAAAACGTGAGCTAGAAAGTTACAATATTCAGCACACATTTTACCTGGAACCTTTCTCCGTCAAATTTATTTTCGATCTGGTAGGTTTGGCCTTTGGGCAGATTCTCAACATCCCTGACATCCAGTCGCTCGGACAGCATGGGGCTGACTGCAAAGAACATCTTCATTCCCAACTCTAAGGGCCTCGTATTACCCTCGTCGAGCTCTTCACATACCTAAATTGTGAAGGTAAAATATTAATGTTGAATGAGGGCCGCGAAACCAAACTTAATGGGAAGAGACCTTTATGGCCCTAAAGAGGAAACATAAATTACTTATGGTCTTTGTCTTTTCCTTTGCAGAATAACTATCTTCTATCTACAGTCTTACACCCATATTCTAAGAAGTTTACTCGAGATTTCCTCTACCTCCACTCAACCTCTGTCAAGGATTTTGGCGTTTTTAAATTTAAATTTTTATTTGACACTTCCGTCCTCGATTTTACAATTTACCTCACTGGAGTCGAGGATAAATTATGTAATCAATTGTCAAATTTAAGGTACCTCGCGACCTACCTTGAGAATTCCTTAACGCTGTATTCGATGTTTGAGCTTGTTGTGATGCTGCTTTTTCATATGAAAAATGAATGACTAAGATTTCGTGGATTATCTTTATATTATAGCGTTAAAGGTTAATATTGAATGAAGATATACGCTAGCTGGTGCCATCTATCGTCGAGTAGCTGAATGCCACGTTCAAGGAATCTTGAGGTAACAACTAAGAATACCAATTTCGAGGTCGTTTCGAGGATTTCCTTAGCTGAAGTTGAGTGGAGGAAATTTCGAGTTAACTTCTTAGAATGGTGTTAGACACTTTCAACATTGTAGGGACTTCCGTATGTTAATCCATCACAATCATTTTTCTGTTTTCCGTCTCTTAAAGATTTAGTATGACTGCAGAGGCGGCCTAAGGGGGTGGCGAACAGGGCCATCACCCAGGGCCTCGCTCTTGCAGGGGCCTCGCGCAACAACCCAAGCAAATTTTATTAAATTATTTAAAATTTTGGATCTTTTTTTTAAATTATTTATTAAGGTTATAACATAACGGTAAATTAAAGTTAGTTAACTAGTTGATAGTTGATAAGGGCTCCCGTTTCCGCATTTAGTCTCTAAGATGACCCTTTATGCCTGTGGGTCGGTGGCTAATCCATTCCAGCCACCTCAGCTCCGACCAGAAGCTCAGAATCCTCCTGGGGAATCCACAGGCTTCACGAAGCGACCTAATTCCTGGTAGGATTTTTGCCCATTGGTCCGCCACTCCCACGCATTCCAGGATTACGTGCGGGCGACTGTTTCATCAGCCTCTAGGCAGCCCCTGGAAAGGGGGCTGTAGAAAGCGTTTAAGAACGAATAGGTGCTTGTTTAAAGCACAGTGGCCCGTGAGGGTAGCCACCTTTATTCGTAAGTTACTTCTATTTAGACCGAGCAGTCTACGCGTCAGGCGCGGGGAGGGTTCTGTAAAGGCTTCCTTCTACTGCCGACCAGTGGTTACATTTTCCCACCTATCTTTGTGTTGCATAAGGGTGCGTGATCGGATCCAGGTCCGGACTTGGCTAAATGGAACCGGGATAATTGGCACAGGGCCTGCCAAGATGGTGTCTGATCCCTTCTTAGCCAATTCGTCTGCCGCATCATTACCCATGGAACCGATATGCCCCTTAATCCATTGCAGGACGACCCTGTTGGCTGATGCTACTTTGTTCAGCGCTTGATGGCATCAAGTTAACTAACTCATTAATTCAAAACATTATTGAAAAATTCATTATGTAAGTAGTATCTTGAAAATGAGTTTCATATGCGAAGAAGATCACACTTGAAGATCGATTTTTTAATCGCATAGCACTCGGGTCAGCTCGGGAGTCAGGACATAATGTTCTGCTCCTCTATGTTTCAGCCCTTGCTATTCTTTCAATCGAAAATGACGATTATCGTGTTTTAATTCAAGATTTTAGTCTTTGTGTTTTAATTAAAGAAAAGCCGCAAACATCAATTTTAAAACTTTTTATCTCTGTATTTGTTAATTTTGTAAATGTTAATTTTGTAAAGTCAAATTTAATTTACTTGTATAACTTTAGCATTTCTCGTCGAACATGACAAAATTGATAAACCAAACAACCAGACCTACTTTCGCATCACATACTTTTCACGAAGGACAAAGGGCCTCGCAAAGACCTGCCGCCCGGGGCCTCGCAATGGGTAAGGCCGCCTCTGAGTATGAGGGAGAAGAAAGATAGAAAAAAATGTGATTAGATTATAGCATTACAACAAACGGAAGTCTTACCCCCTCGAGACCACGCGGCTTTATGTGGATCCCATTAAGAGACGAAAAAGTTGATTTGTGTGGATATGAGGTATTGTGTGTGTATACCTTTGAAAGATTTTGACAACTGTCAAATAAGTCCGGAGCGTCAGGGTGGAATGCAGCTAACGTCCGGTGCACTCCCATTCCAAGTTTTAAGTCCTTGAGAATTATTCGTAAGAACCATTTCAATTGTTCGGCGCTTAAGTTTTTCAAGACATGGCTGAACGCCTCATCTAAAATCGCTAAAACGTAGAATAAATTGTTAGAGAAAATAGTGTTAGACAATAATATTTACGAGGCGTAGGTATGTCATGGACTGTAACCCACCCTTCTACAATATTTAGGACGCAGCCCCCAAACATTATAGTAGATACAGTGGAATCCAGTGGGATACTCCACTGCTTTAATTATAAGTAGGTATGTACTTATAGACATCAGCGTGTCAGGCTACCCATTTGTATTACGAATGCCGGCGCTATTACAAGCGAGATAAGGGCGACGTCAATGACAACATGTATAGCTTGATGTGCTGCCGTATGTGGCGTAAGTAACTATATACCAAAAACGACCTTTCAAAAAAAGTTAAAAGATTCGCCCCGACCGTGATCGAACCCACACGTCTTTCACATTAGAAGTTAACTCGAAATTTCCTCCACTCAACTTCAGCTAAGGAAATCCTGGAAACGACCTCAAAATTGGTATTCTTTAGTTGTCACCTCAAGATTCCTTGAACGTGGCAATTCAGCTACTAGACGATAGATGGCACCAGCTAGCGTATATTTTCATTTGATATTCCTATAGCGACATATTATCATAAAGATAATCCACGAAATCTTCAGTCATTTATTTTTCATATGAAAAAGTAGCATCACATCTAGCTCAAGCATCGAATAAAGCGTTAAGGAAATCTTAAGGTAGGTGGCGAGGTACCTTAACTTTGACAATTTATTGATTACTCAATTCATCCTCGCCAAACGTTAGTTTCTCTAGGTAGTCTGTGTCCTCGACTCCAGTGAGATAAATTGTTAATTTGAGGACGGAAGTGTCAAATAAAAAAGCCAAAATCCTTGACAGAGGTTGAGTGGAGGAAATCTCGAGTAAACTTCTTGGAATATGGGATGTTAGGGAAACTCGTCCAGTTTAGTAGTCACATCCTTCATTTTCGCAAACTAATTTAAAGTCGCCCAATAGATACAGATTATTACAGATAAATGCGGAAGTGTTTGTTTTTCTGTTAAATGAATTTAGATAGCATTTAGTTAGTAGATAGGTCAGGTACCTACTGGACTAACACAAGTTACTTTTCGTCAAAATAAAGTAGAGAGCGGCAATCTAGTATCCAAAATACGAAGTAGGTACTTATCGTAATACTTACGCCCTTTATTTCCCACTTCAGCCGTAGCTATCTTATCAAGAACCTCATTGATTTCTCCAACAGTGAGTGTGCCGACGTTTTTCCCAACTCTGTTTTTGAGAACAAAATATGCAACCCCTGCGAAGTCACTGTCTTGTGAATTTTGAACTGATCGAAAATTTAAAAGTTTCTGAGCGTCACTGGACTGTTTACTGAGAGACAATACTTTAACAAGAAGCTCTCCTAACTTCTTCTCTTTCAAATTATAAGCTGCTCTTTCCCTTTCCTTATCAGGCAACAAAAGTCTAACTACAGGAAATAATGTAGAATTCTGAAAAGCAAAAATTAATTTCAGTAATTTTAACAACTACCTAAGCATAAACAGTTTATCTCGTAAAAATATTATCTTGTAGAATTTACCTTGTTGCCTGAAACCGCGACTTTTATTTTAAAATTGTTTATGAAAGTGTTTAATATTTTATCTTGTTCTGGTCTTTGTCTTTTTCGTTTGTGTAAAGACTCGAAAAGATCACATAAATCCGAAAATAGTACGGCATTTGCTACCTCAGATACAGGCATATTCTCTAACTCTATATCTGAAAAACAAAGAATTATAATGGTTCAATAATACACAATTTTGTTTTGAAGCAGTACAATTTATTTAAATAACCAAGTATTTTATTATGTATTTCCTTGCTACATTAGGAGAATGATCTTTATATAACAAATACAGATTAAAAGCAGTTTCCTTTGTTAGATCCATAACACCATGTTTTGAACATTCAGCTATGGGACCACTAGCTAGTGCTCTTTCATAATATTCTATGGCCAAATTATTTATGCTCAACATTTGGTAAGCTCTACCAAGATTGTAATTAGTTTCTTGATCACATTGTCTTAAGTTCTGATATGTCAGCAAATAGGTCATCCCTTGTAGTACCAGGTTGTGGTGTTTGTCTACAGTCCTTTGAGCTGCCATTACTAACATTGTGATTGCAATTAAAAGAGCCGATAAAGGCTCTCTGCATTTTTCATGATATTCAAGATAATGTCGTAAAGCAACAAAATACCGTCCTGAGATTAGACAGTTATTGCCCAGGAAGATATTCCTTATCACATTTTGCTCTTTTTGTAAAAGTCTTGTTAAGTTTTTTGTATGCTCCATTGTGTGGTGCACAAAAAGGTTAAATATGTTCCAAACCCGAAAGTTTGGATATTTGGAGACAAATTCTCTTATAATTCTGTAAGCAACACCATAATCATTAGCTAGCAGGCAAGCTTGTAAAATATAGAATTCTATTTGCAAACGATGTGATGCAGTTAAAGGCTTAGACATCATAGCGCCAAATGCAAGTCTCTGCATGACAAAATACTTTTTATATTTGAGAGCTATGCTTAAAAGCTCTTCAAACAACTCCCATTCTTGAACTGGTGTAAGATCAAAATTTTCATCTTCATCAAAATGTAAATCATCTTCATGATACGGATTTTCGCCTCTCATAGTTCTAAAGTTATGTACAAGATCAACAGTTACTTTGGAGTGAAAAGTAAACTTAAGTTCCTCTTGATGTCTATACCTAACAAATCTTTTTGACAATAAAGCTTCTCCCACTTCTAAATACTTTTCCATTTTGTTGAACTTTTTCAAAACTAAACATTGTTCGTAAAGCAAACCTGCACTCACAACATACTTATAATCTTGCTGGAGGACATTCAAAGCTTCATCAATTTGTCCCATTTCCTCAAGTATCTTGAACAACTTTTTCCGAGCTTCACTATGTTGTGGAGCATGATCTAAAACTTTATAGTAGGATGCAACAGACTCTTTTTTTCTTCCCAATCTATACAAACATTCAGCATGTTTCAACCACACAGCACCAAGGTTAAAGTTAGTGTTATTTACCAAAGGTACCAACAACTGCATAGCTAGGTCGTGCTGGCCAACTGAAGAGAGAGCCTCTTCTATATCCATGTACAAATCTCCGGCTTTCTCTACATCATAAGACAGAAAATCGGCCAATAAAGTTTGAACCAAACTCATTGCTTTTAAATGAATAAAACATATCAATAATTTACTTTTGAGGTCTATGGCTATTTCTTTCGGAATAGAACAACTAAGGTAATTTGTTTGTTCCTCAATTTCACCATTTGCATTTTTAACAGTCTGAATTTCAGCTTCAATTTCTATTCCTAAATTAGCAACAAATATGTCTATACAAGCCTGATATTGCTTCCTTGCAATAAGTAGTTCTAGAAAAATGTTGATGTCTGCTGGACTAAAATGGGATGAACACTTTTTATATGCCACTGCCATGACTTCTAATGCTCTTTCTATTTCTTGGTTGTTGTGATAAAGTGTTACTGCCATGTTTGCATATTTTAGAATAGTTTCAAATTCACTTGGGGGCAAAGATGTTACAATTTTATGGTAACATTTTACACGACTAATGTTCAAACTGTTTATGGGAAATTTAATTTCCTCTAGTGAGCTAAGCAACTCCAGTCTTTTTAAATGTAAATTCATATCATGTGGTTCTGCTTTAATAGCTTGAGCATAGCACATCATTTCTTGTTTAACATCACGTCTTTGCTTGGAGATGGCAGCAAGTCTCAACCATTCATGTGCATCTGGAGGACTAAGGTGGGCAGCCAGTAAAGAAAACTGTAAAGACTTCTCGGCATCATGTTCGTAAATCTGTGCTAGGGTTTGATAGGGTTCTGGAGCTGTTGGAACTTGTTTTATTATTTCATGACACATTTTTTCTGCAGTTTCTTTGTCTCCGCGAGCGAACCGCAAGTTAGCTTCACCCATTAACCCTAGAAGTGCTGTGGATAGTCGTGTGTACTTGCGAAGTTTGGGTATTCTTTTCCTTAGAAACTGAACCGATTGCAGGTTATCTACTTCCATTCTTTTAGAGTCATCATCATCAGCATTTTCTTCATCTTCATAGTCATACCATTCGTTGGAATACTCAGCAAAAGACATTTCTCCACTCAAAAATTTGTTTGTTAACTCTTTTTCCAAATCTACTTTTTCGCCTGGCTCTAAAGAAGATCCCGGCAGACTATCCATGTTTTAAAGAACGTATTACGAACTACTTACTTTACAGTTCTCTCCTCGATCCTTTGACTCTGCCTCTGATCACGGATTAATGACTATTTATGATTAATGGATGTTGATGTTTTCCAGCTGATCCAGCTCCAGGACAAGGGCAAGGGTGACAATAAAATTGTGGGTTTAACGCTTTGAGTATGTAGCACATACGTATGTAGTATTTGTCTTTAGTCATTGGTTTAACGGCGTAAGGTGACGTTTTCGTTACCTACTTCGAACTGACTAGTGTTTATATTCTCTTTGCTGACTGAGCTTACAAAGGAAACCAATTTTATTTAATTTTTGGATTGTATCTACACCAATGACTAAAGAGTAAAAGGACAGGAAATTTCACAAAAATATGCGTGCCTGTAGTAAGCACATGCTAGGGTATCAAAATATCGATACTTGTTCAAAGTATCGATAGGTGGTACAGAGTACGGTTACTTTATGATAATTTAAAAATAAACAAAATCACAGCATTTATTTACATTTATTTACAATTTGTCAATGTGAAAAAAAACACCAGTTCACAAAGTACCCAGAGTTTATAATTTTACTAAAGCTTTGGCAATTTTACGGTGACATATGTATGTGTTTAATTGTACAATGATCATACAAAAGATATTTTGTTTAAAATAAAAGCCGCCATACAAAATCGTGACACGAGACCGAAGACCGAGCTCGCGCAGGGCTAAGCCCAGAGCGACCACCCCCTCAATTCCATGATGACCGCCATAAAAGGTTCACTCTAAGAGCGAGGCGAGGCAGCAGGCCGAGGAAAACTGCGTATATGGTGAGGCCGAAGGCCAAGCTCTACGTAGAGCGACGCGGAGCGTGACGTTTCACCCAAACTAAAATTCAAGATCTCGGATATGAACTTTTGCGAACCTGATATTTCGTGTCGTTCAATAGCACCCGAAGAAATGCTTAATACAAAAATGACACTCATGCACGCTATTGAAAAAATCTAGTTATAAAAGTGGAATCTGTTGCCAATATTATTAAAAGATACGCAAAAGCTTGCGAATAAACCAACATGTGATCGTCGAGGTTATCAATCTCTTTGAAAAAACAGACAGAGTAAGGAGGTTAAAGAGTGTGTTAGTGTCAATTTAAGCTAGCATTGCAGGCAGCAAGTATTTTTTGGTGACTTATAAAATTAGTAAGCAAAACTTAAGCTATTATTTATTCTGTGACTTAAGGATGTGAATTCGCCTTCTAAACTGAACAACTTTTCCCAAGGAACGGGTGGAAATACAAAAAATATATATTTATATATATATACAGGGTGTTACAAAAATACCCCTAAAGCGGAAAGGGTGTTAAAGGGTCACTTGTAAAGAGTCTATTGACAATGTATGAAAACCGTAGCATAATATTATCACTAACCGAAAAATTAATTTTTCATAAACAAAATATTAAAAAGTCATAATTGAAGCGCAGCACTATTTTAAGTTCATTACCCTTACCAGGAGAAATTGCCTTCAATGAAACCTACTCCTGGTACGTAGTTAGTTACACCTCCTCTAGCTACTCCTGGTATTTAGTTAGATACCAAGAGCTATCTTGATAAACATTTCTCAAATTATTTATTTAAAAAAGCGTAAGTTAAGAGTATTTAAGACACCAAGTTTTACTTAAGTAAGTACCTACCTACCTAATAGTTTACATGAAAAAATTGAGTGTTTAGGCAGGTTTTTACCTGCTACCAGTCATTGGTATTTAAAATAAAACAGGTAATTACAATATGACATTAAAGTCGAGATAAGATTGTTATTTAAGTTTTAAAATATCACGACTCATTCAACTAGGTAGGTAACCTACTACAAGCATTAAACTACCACTTACCTTTTCGTGGAGAAAACTAGATATCCAGGCCTCCAACTCATCCGTTCAGGGGTTCTCAAGTTAACACACACACTTCACCTTGCTGAATACACAACCTCTCCCGTCGGGATACGGTTGTTCAGTCGGGATCTCAACTCAACACACACACTTCACAGTTCACACTACAACTTAGAGGAGCGGTTCAAAGTGTCCTCCTTCTTGCTGGATACACAACCTTGCCCGTCGGAATATGGCCTGTGACGCATTTCGGACCATTGTTGGTGTTATTGACGCGAACACGGATCTCACGCGTTGCTCCATTTCTTCAACAGTTGGGCAATCAGTAAAATACACCCTGTCCTTTACATAACCCCACAAAAAAAAGTCCAATGGTGTGAGGTCTGGAGAACGAGCAGGCCACGGCACCGGCCCTCCCCGGCCGATCCATCCTCGCGGGAAGCGAGCGTTAAGGTGTTCTCGTACCTCGCGAGCAAAATGCGCCGGCGCTCCGTCGTGTTGAAATACCATGTTGAGCTGGTTCTCAAAATACTCCCTCTCTGCCACTGGAAAGTCATCCACCGCATCTTCGAATTCCGTTTGCAAAAATGTTAGGTAGTTGCTACCGTTCAGACGTGAGGGCAAAATTACGGGACCGATGACATGCCCGTCGTAAATGCCAGCCCACACATTCAGCCGCCACTGATGTTGGAATCTGCCCTGCCGTGAAGCGTGTGGATTCTCGCGAGCCCAAACGTGGTCATTATGAATGTTAGAAAGTCCCGACCTGGTGAACGTTGCCTCATCCGTCCAAAGTACACTATTCACGAACCTAGGGCTCTCCTCTATCCTCCGGAGATACCACTCGCAGAAGTTCACTCTGGGTGCGAAATCGGCTGGTATCAGCTCCTGCGTGCGGCGGTAGTGGTAAGGATGTTGACCGTCGCTACGAAGAATTCGCCAAATTGCGACGTGGTTCATGCCGAATCTTGCCGCGGCTCGTCTCGTGCTGGTGGTTGGCTCCTCTTCAAAATACTCCAACACCTCCTCGACCTGCCTGGGATCGACAGTGCTCGGACGGCCACTGCCACTGGAGCGATGAAACGATCCGGTAGAATGCAAGCGTATTGACATATCCAGGAAGCACTGGTATGATGGTAACCGTCTCTGTTCAGCAACTGGCCTGCCATCGATAAATCGTTGACGATACAGTTCGCGGGCACGATTTAAATTACCATCTTCATGGCCCACACATAACATCATTTCGTAATATTCCGAGTTAGAATACCGAGACATTTTCTCAAATTTAACAAAAGTAGAAACAAACGACGAAAGCGGTTAATAAAAACAATCCAATCGAGCGAAAGCTTATGATCGACTGATGCGCACGTGCAAATTACAAAGAAAAGCCGACAAGGCCGCGCGGCGCAAAGACAAAAGATAGCTTTACCGGTAGCTTTTTCCTATTGGTCAATTATTGCGCGCGAAAGAAACAAACATACTCGTAGTAACTGCAGTGTTGCCAACGTAGGCGATTTATCGCCATTTAGGCTACTCAGGACGAGAATCGGCGACAAAAAAATCTGAAAGGCGACTGGTCGCCTTTTAGGCTACTTCAGTTCAGGGACAAGCTACAATAAAATATGTTTTAATAAACCGAACTAACTAAATAGTTCGGGAAAATTTTAGATATTGTCTCGTTAGTTAGATCTGGTCTGGTAGTTAAGTCTGGTAAACCTCATTATTGTTAGCAGACGATGTGTGAATATTTTACTTGATCCATTTTAAAGAAGATAATAAGGTATTTAATTCATAGTGATACCTGAAACTCAGCTACATTAGGCCCTGGGTTGTTGGCAACACCGGTAATGTTCATTCACGCTGTACGATACACCTACATAGCATGATATGATTTCCTAGACCTCCAGGGGTTGTCAACCATTTCACCTGTCTGCGCAGGCGCCTTATTATTATTTTCCATTACATTATTTTGTAGGTAAATTATTCGTAAATTCGGCAAATCATACGGTAATCAGACTACATGATAGATTGCAAAATTAGTGCCATTAGTTTTCCTTTTCCCACTATTGATAATAGGGACTTATTAAATTCAAAAATAACAGGACGATTATCATTAGAATATTAGACTCGGACTACATGCATCAGGAATACTATTACGGACACGATAAAAAACGGTACCTGACGATCCCGGAATCAATCCGTCGCTCAAACAAAGCTATGTAGTTTTCCCGCGTCGACTACACACAATCCGGGGCCATCAGATCTCGGTTTTTACTCTAGTTAATTTATTTGAAAAGGCAATGTCGTTAAATAAACTACTCTAGCTGCCTTGCATTTGCGTAAGCATACTTTAAAATAATTATGATTTTTCATTTGCGTTCCTTGATTTGCAATTTCTTGCCTTTTAAGAAGTCCCGGTGTTCTTAATCTCTTGTCACTACTGGCAATACTGCCGTGTCATGTGAATTTAATTTCGATTGACACGTCCACTCGGCACAAACGCTAGCGGCAGACTGACTAAAAATCTTTCCTGATGCAACCGGACGCAGTGTAGTCAATTGCATGCCGAATTTTGTCAGTTCAGGACGATTCCGAGCCTTAGATACTGATAGTCCTAATCCTGCCGTTAACGACCTTTAAAAATAATGTTCCTTTTTAAAATGTTGTGGATCCATTATGATTTTGACGTTTTTTTATGATTATGTTAGTCAAAATACATAACAAATATCCTACCTACTTCCTACTTTGAGATTTTCCTACATTAGGTATCTGCATAGACAAAATTAAAATTTTCCGTGCGGTGCTTGGTTGAGAATAACACCACCCTATTTACTTCCGTGGGTGTCGTAAGAGGCGACTAAGGAAACACAAATGAGACCTGCCTCCTATTAATCCACACCAGGCAACGACACCTCAATTTGTTCTGAATCTGAGGTGTCGTACTATGGTCTCATGCGGTGTGGTAGGCTTTGTGAAGGGCCGTCTGGTTCGCGACCACCCTCTTACCGAAGTCCGATGCCAAACAACTTGCTGTGTTCCGTCGGTACGTAGGAGTACCAGTGCCTTATAGGCATTTTCCGGGTTAACTCGCTCCATCGTCGACCTCATCTATGACCTTGGTCAAGATTGAGGTCAAGAGTTAACCTATCTTATTATAAAAAAATAAAAATAAACAGCATTTTTTTTTTTTTAAAAAAGAACATAAAATGTTGTCGATCGCTGGTACTAGGCTACCATAAGGTCAAAAATAAAGAGTAGGTCTAAAGTCTCGTCGGTGCCAAGTGTTGCCACGACTTGTGAGATTACCCTCGAAATACACCAGAAATTCCCCCAAAAATAGGCATTTGGGAACAATCCTCCAAACCGTTATCGTAAAAATTTTTAAGGATCAACAATTTTGTTAACGATTAAATTATTGTCAACTTTGGGCTCAGGAGCTGCATGAGCTCATTCCGCCTACCCCTTTTTTCCATCGTACGTCCAGACGCACTGTAGGGTTTCTTATCTTGTCGAGATCCCTCGGATACGTACTGAGCGCTTTTCTTCATCTTTTGTATTGCGCACTGCCAAGGAGTAGAATTCTCTGCCGGTGTCTGTATTTCCGAGCTCATACAACCCGAATATCTTTAAAGTACGAGATAATAGGCTTCTTCTGGGTGAGCTAGCTACATCCTCGACCGCATCTTTGCCCTGAGCTAGATTGTGGTCAAGAGCAAACCCTATTTTAATAAAAAAAGATTACAATTTTACTAGATACCTATTTAAGTAGGTATTTACGGAAACCTAAATGACTCGACATCTTCTTGAGAACTCATATTTTTAAAAATAAGCTAAATAATTTCTATTAAACGCATGTTTTTAAAAATTCCCAAACGCTCTCCTTTCGAAAATTATCCCCGAACTTTAATTCCCCTCTGAAAATACCCCCGAATTTGTGGGAAAAAGTTCCCATCTGGCAACACTGTCGGCGCCTTTGATGTTTTAACAAGTGCGGTAAAAAGAATTGTTGTGAACTCTCATGGCAAGCCCACTGGATTTAAATTTTTAGTGTATTTGGGTGTTCCACTCTCAGTTTTTTTACGCCACACATCCAAAGGCCTACAATAAGGTTTTCCTTTGTGTCGTGGGTCCCATGACACCAGAACAAATAAATCTTCTTTTTACTCAAATGTTTTCCCCGACTGTGATTCGAACCCAGGACCCGTCGGTCAAGAGGCAAGGGTCATTGCCACTCGATCAAACCGGCCGTCCAATTTGTACAATATCATTAGTGTTCCCCGACTGTGATTCGAACCCGGGAACCGTCGGGCAAGAGGCAAGAGTCATTGACACATGTAAAATTATTTTCATTGAGAAAATCATTTATTCGATCCATAAGAAAAACTTCGAATGGAAGGAATTTAACTATCAGATTTGGTTAGTTTGTTCATAAAGTTTAATTCTTTTAAGCAAAAGCCATGTAAGTTAAATAAATACATTATTTTATCTTGTTTTATCAACAATAATTTATCATATTTTCTCATAAAAGGCGGGTCATTTTGATTACTTATGGTTATTACTAAACTTTTATCTTGAAATAACTTGATTTTTTATTCCTTGAAATTAGGATTTGTAAAAATTTAATTCTAATAAATAAAATACCTACGTTAAAATAAACAAAGTTTAGTCTAGGAGGGTCGGTATCAAAAAATTAACATAACTGATTGCCAACATTAGTTTTACTGTTTCTACTTTTTTAGTTAATAGGACATGTACGTCCGGTCACATGCACTAATACGTCAACTCTTCAGAAGCTTCTTGAAACAAAAAAATTAGGTGCACTTCAAAGCTAACGACTGTACTTTGAAAATAAATGCATAGTTAAGATCTTTAATTTTCAACGCACATCCCGCCTACGTTACTTCAATGAATAAGGCTGCTAGTTAATACAAACATAATTCATGTGATAATAAATAATAAATTTTAAACAATAATTTTATCGTAACCAATGCCCACGAGATTAATTACGTTTGGGAGGTAACTACCCTATGTCCACATTGTCCACCCTTGAATGAAGACCTGCCAGACTAACAAACACGTCCGATCACAAAGGGCCGCCGCTTCTTCCTATTGGTCCGTTGCATTACAAAAATATTCTAGCCGTCAAGGTTCCGCAAAAATAAAATAAAACTCAATTACTTGTTCCTACTTCTTGAACCCTGGTACTGATTAAGTAATTAATGGTTTAAATGTGTATTAATAAACATTGTTTATGACCCGAGCCGGAAGAACCAAGTTTCCACTTATTTTAAACAAAATACTTAGTAGGTCATTAATCACGATAATAGTGTATCAGAATAATACTACAATATTTCCCATAGGTAGATATCAAAACTTCGATTATCTAAGGAGTTTCCTTCCGAATGAGTACTTACGAGTAGGATCGTGATAATTTGACAATTCTTTTTATTAATCTTATTTCTTAAATTTAATGGAAGATGTCATTGCTCGTTGAGAGAGACAAGTAGGTAAGGATTTTTTTTAAATTAAGCTATGGTGACCAATTTTGGGACCGCTTTATTTATTATTGTGATGATAAATGTTACTTAAATTTAAATTATTGTACGGAACTCCCTTGTGAATTCAAATTATTATTGTGAAAAAATGGCGCGAAATTATGTTGCTCTGGTACTTCAAAGAATAATCGTAGCAAAAAAGATAATAGGTAGTGATCAATACTACGATTATTCAATTACGTTTTAATAAACAAAAAGTTTCATGACATTGTTATGATAAGTATTTTCTTATCAAAATGACTGCACCATTCGCCATTGCTCTTTATTTTATCTATCTCGTCTGTAAATATTAAGTTTATACCTACCTACCTACTTTTTGTGATTTTTACTTTTAATTTTGTTTATGAAATAAAGGTACCTATCGATAATAACTTATTGCAAATGAATTTAAAATATCTCACTAACAATAATAGGTATTTAATAGGTATAAATGGTAATACCTACATAAAATTATAATACCTACATGAAATAAAATAAAGTAGAAAAAGGTATGAAATAGGTATAATACATAAAAAATAAATTACCATCTGAATATGTACTTATTCTATGATTGTAGGGGGTGACTGACCACGAAACTGATTACTAGAGTTGCGACCATCTCATTATTAAATTTAATTTTGATTTTTCTTTTTTTTGGTTTTTTTTGTAACACCTTGTATATATATATCTCTAATCTGTTTACCTATGTAAACAGTTTGGTGGAGGCAATGGATAATCGTCTACAGGTGGATGCAATATACACCGACTTCAGCAAGGCTTTCGACACCGTTAATCACAATATCTTACTAAATAAACTTAGTCTCTATGGTGTGTCGGAAGGTTTGCTGAGTTGGTTTAGATCTTATCTTACAAACAGAAAGCTTCAAGTTGTTCTAAATGGTCACAGTTCATCACCTTACTTTGCGCATTCTGGCATACCGCAGGGATCACACT
Source organism: Aproaerema taeniolella (assembly GCA_949987775.1). Classification (NCBI taxonomy): domain Eukaryota; kingdom Metazoa; phylum Arthropoda; class Insecta; order Lepidoptera; family Gelechiidae; genus Aproaerema; species Aproaerema taeniolella. The sequence goes on along the minus strand of OX465247.1, from coordinate 16,094,903 downwards.
TAGGGCCATATCTTTTCATAATTTTTATTAATGATATTGAGGCTTGTTTCCATAATTCCAAAATTTACATGTTTGCGGATGATTTGAAGGCTATAAAAGAAATACGAAGTTTAGCTGATTCAAACGCTCTTCAAGCAGATCTAAATAGGTTAACTGTATGGTGTGCAAATAATAAAATGGCTCTAAATGTCAAAAAATGTAGTCATATAAAGTTCACAAAGAATAGTAAAATAATTAAAACAGTCTACAGTTTAATCAATGAACAACTAGTTGAAGTTGACCAGATTCGTGACTTAGGTGTCATAATAGACCGTAAACTAACTTTTGTTAATCATATGGATCATTTAATCTCAAAGTCTTCTCGTATGCTTGGTTTTGTTCTAAGAGAATCTAAAAGTTTTAAACAACCTCAAACTAAGAAAATTTTATACAATGCATTAGTAAGGAGCCATTTGGAATACTGTAGTATAGTTTGGACGCCAACTTATAAGAAACACATAGATAGAATAGAAAGGTTGCAGAAGCGTTTCACTAAACACCTTGCGTATAATTATAACATGTGCAGAAGATTAAATTCGTATAAAAAAAGACTTGAATTTTTTAAAATTTCATCTCTCGAATCCCGTCGACAAATGCTTGACATGGTATTTCTGCATAAATTAATCACAGGAAAAATTGACTGTCCAGAGTTATTATCAAAAATTAGTTTCTACATTCCAAGCAAAATACCGCGACAAAGCACTAAGAAAAAACTATTTGCGTCTGGTCCCTGCCGCACTAACTTAAAATTGCATTACTCTGTTGTTAGAATGTATAAATTACATGAGTTGTATTCAGATATTTTAGATTTAAATATAGATTCAGAGGCTAAGATTAAAAAGAATGTATTAGATAAAAATGCTGCTTTATAAATTACTTTAACGAATTTGTACTTTCTACTGTCGCTATGTATAACTTAACTTCATTGTTTTTAGATCTCATGTATTCATGTTTGTTTAAGTCGCTTAATATAAACTGTGCATGTTGTGCTGTCCTGTAAGTGGTAAGGCACTTAGTTCTAAATTAAGTTAGCATAAGTAATACATGTACCAGTGTTCTTGCTGTTGGTCAGCCAAATAAATAAATAAATAAATAAATAAATAAATATATATATATAAATATTAGTTGTGTTATTATTAGCATCCACAGACTTTATGTCCGTACCTTTGTCTAGATTAAATTTTCTTGTTAATACTTGATTTTTAACTATAATACAATACTTTCCATAGAGGTTTACAATTTATAAATAAGTATAATAAATATATGAATACATAATGTATATAATATATATTTAAACGAGTGACGGTTCTTCGCTGTTGCATTCAGACCTCAAGGCATCTATGATGGCTGTGTCTCGACTTTTGATCGCCATTTTGAGGTTGTAATTGACCACTTTTCCCCTGCCTGCCGTCCCTGCTTCTTTGATGAATCTGCCTATCGCATCGTTACCATCATCTGCATAATATTTGCAACTGGCGGTATGACGCGATATGGCAACTACAGCATGTGGGATACTGTCGTGTAGCTCCTGCGTGGTCGTTGTAGTACGCACGATCACCACCTTTTCGTACGTCAACCCTTGAGCCTCGTGTATGGTGAGGATGCGTGACCCGGTGCCCGATCCGTATCCCTGGTTTTGTAGAGTTGTCTTTTCTACTTGTGTATGAACAATGTACAGGGTTTCGGACTGGGTTCGATCGATCTGTGCATCTGTATAAGGAGTGCGTACGAAGTTTCGACGAGTAAATGCCAATGTAGACTTCTCTAAGGGCAAATGCTACGTAAAAAAAAATATTTAGCTTCTCCATGCAACTAGAAATTGCCTCAGTATGAGATTTTTTTCCAAGAATTTCATGGATTCCTTACCAAAAAAGAAAGAGAAGGCACAGAAATACTTACAATTTGCAAGGTTTTATTAAATGCTAAAGAGCATAGGTGGAGTACTTTATGAGGTTTCAAATTATCTTTCCCAATAATGTCAAACCACTTACGTCGCAACGCTTCTTTTTTTGGGAACCTGAAAACATAATCAAACCAAATACGTACTAATACTAATAATCCTCTCACTTGGTAATGTAGTTTAAAAGAAAAACAAATTTCTAAGGTAAAATAATCATACAGAATAACATTAATTAAATTAATATATTTTCTAAACGTAGGTAACTATAAAATCTTAGCTATGATTTGATTTCGCCGTTTCAGTTTTTAGCAAAGCTGTCCCTTTACACCTTGAATACAGAAAGTGAATAAATAGTTAAAAACAGCTTCTTATCTTATTTAGCTTAATGTGTCCCACCGCTATTTTAATATAAAAAAATATTGTAACTGATCACTCGTACAAATATGCTCTGTAACTAATACAGAATCATCGATATAAATTCGATAGCCATTATTATTACATCACTAATGTCATTTGTATAGAAATTTTTGTTATGGAAAATATTATGTAAAGTTAGCCAGAAAGGTAATTTAGGGTGTAAAAAACGTGAAAACTATAAAATATAATCTTAGTAATAAAGGTTTTAGAAGTATTTTTGGGTTTAATAGGCGTACTTCAACAAAAAAAGGTTACTTACTGATGCACAGTCGTTCGCTTGCTATTTTTGTTAGCCCTGTAGCTGCACTGTTTTACAGAGCACGAAGCCATTTTGCTACCTTCTCATCCAATGTTCTGACACTGTACAAAACCACAAAACAACTTCTCCTCAACAAAAAACACAATTTTTCACTAATGTTGCTATTCACTTGACAGCTGAAGTACTCACGAGTGAAATGTAAACAAACTTAACAAAAATGGCGGCCGGCCACGCTTCATAAGTATGTATATGTCAAATATTGCGCCTCCATATAAACAAATACTACATAACTTTTTAATGGTTTCTATATTCATGTTCCCAGCCTGGAAACGAATCTTTTGGTCTATAAATAAAACATCAATCCTTTGCATCAATCAATTTCTTTAACATCATTTGAGTATTTTTTTATGGCTGGCAATACAAGAGGAATCGCGGCTCGTGATTGGTATATAATACGTCACTAACGTCAGTAATTTCAAGTGGGAAGTCTCTTTTTTCCGTCAACGTTGTGGGGGTTAACTTTTGTCGTGTTCTCGTGTTTATAGTTGCAGTAAGGGTATTTCTTTTACATTCACACTTAGTGCAAGTGGCTGAGATAGAGAGATAGGCAAAACGCGATACAAACGTATGTCTATGATACAAACGCAAAAATCCAGGCTTAGAGTTTAGTTTTCACTCTCTTGTTTCGCTACAGAATCAAGTTTTGGAAATTAAAATATAAAATTGAAAACAAACAATTTGGCAGCTAATTTTGAAAGTTTCTGTTTGTTTATTTATTTAGCAACTTTCTTAAAAATTGGATTTCAAATCGGGTCCCATTTTCGTATGAAATAGGTAAATAAATTTCGTTAAAATAAGTTTTAGTTGTTTACAAATATTTTTATATGAAAACTAATTACTGGTCGATTTTAGTTTGGAACAAATTGTTGCAAAGTCATTATCTAGTATCTTGATGATCACAGAGAAAAATTATCATTGATGGTTGCAGGCTTATAACTTACCACTACCTTTTATAGACATGACTATAACAATTGTCTGCCTACTTAAAATTTATTCGATTTAGCGCTCTGGTAAACAAAGTGATCCCTACATCGTTTTGTGTATTCCAGCTGTGATAAAATTAACGATGTGTGACTGTAATGTTCTGCAGTCCATGAAGGAACAGCTGTCAGAGATCGAGAATGATGTTGCAGCTGTTAACAGGACATGTACAAACGACGATATTTATGAAGCTGCAAAACCCACATTGCTCAATATGCCTGTTGAGGTGAGTAACTTTTCTTCTAGCTATGGCCCTCTAATTGTAGCTTTCTCTTGAAAATGTAAAGCAAAAAAAATAAATTTAAAAAAGCAAAAACTTAAAGGATTTCTACATCAAATTATATTCTACATGTAAGTACCTAATTTTGATAAAATCAATTTAAAAAAAAGTTACAACCTAAGTACTTTTTGAAACTTTGAATCTTAGGAAGATACTTAGTTTATTAAGCACAATCACAAATTAAAGTTCTGAATTTTAATTCACTTATTACCTACTTATTGTACTTATGTAGATGAAGTGACCTAATTACAGTTTTTGCTGTTTACATGACCTGCCCTAATTAGACTTTTGTGTATATTGCGCACCATTGTGGGTGAAAAACTGACAGAGACACTTACAAAGTTACACTTAACTGTCACAGAAAATAAATCTGTTTAGCTGTTCTTTTTTTGATAATATGTAAAAATAGCTGTTTTTGTACCATAATTACATATATTTTAATTTTTTTAGATCAGATCAGTAATTACAAAATTATTACCTACTTGTCTTTACATTAAGAAACAGTTTTCTTTTCAGATAATTTTAAAAATTTGCTCTTTTCTGGAGCCCTACTTTCTGAAACACACATTCAGTAAAGTTTGTGTAAGATTTGCAGATATTTTAGCCGACGATCATTTGTGGAAATATTGGATCCATAGTAAAATACGTGGCTATTTCCCACCTATAAATGATTTGAAAATTTGGGACAGCACAGAAGTTGATTGGGAGGAGGTGTGTGTGGACATGAATGTGGAAACAAAGAAGTGGTCAAATGTAAAGGACTCGATGCGCCACATAGTGGTTAAAGATGTACATTTTGCATCGGTTGACACAGTTCTTCTAGTCAATGTAAGTAAATATTTTTTATTAGTGTGTATATTTCTTTTTGGTAATACTTAACATGTTTTTTAGGGTTCCGTTCTCAAAGGGAAAAAACGGGACCCTATTACTAAGGCTCCGCTGTCCATCCGTCCGTCCGTCTGTCACCAGGCTGTATCTCATGAACCGTGATAGACAGTTGAAATTTTCGCAGATGAGGTATTTCTTTGTGCCCTATAGCAACAAATAGTAAAAACCAGAATAAAATAAATAGTTAAGGGGGCTCCCATTAAAAAAAACGTGATTTTTTTGCTCATTTTATAGAAAGTATCTGAGGCTGTATCTCATGAACCGTGATAGGTAGACAGTTGAAATTTTCACAGATGTTGTATTTCGATTTCTGCTATAACAGCAAATACTAAAAAGTAGAATAAATTAAATATTTAAGGGGGCTCTCATACAACAAACGTGATTTTTTGCCGCTTTTATAGAGGTAATGGTTTTTGGTACAGATACTCAGCTGTCAGAGATTGGTACAGATAGACTCATTTGATCGGTTTTATAGATAATGGTACGGAACGGAACCCTTCGTGTGCGAGTCTGATTCGCACTTGCCCGTTTTATTAATTATTAACATGTTTATTTATTTATTTAATGTGTTATTTAAGTTTTACTAAAAAGAAATATACACACTTGGGCAGGAAGTATACAGTCTAAGCTGAAGCTTATGTCTAAGCTTGTGTTACACAGTCAGATCAAAATTGTTTAAAAATTAAATGTGGGACAAAAATAAATATGTACTAGTATCAGTAATTAAGTAGTTAGAGGGGGTGATTCTTCCCACGTAACTGAGCGTTTTCCCCAAGGTACCCATATGAAATTCCGGAATAAAATTCAGACTTTCCATACCTAATAAGGCAATCAGCTGATCGTACAAGTTGTACAGTGAGGCGAATTTTTTTGAATGGTAACCAAAATAATCGGAGATTATCATAACTTGATGGGAGAGCATCGAGTCAGAGTCCCTAGGGATACTCTATCTTTATGCTTATGCTCATTACTGTTTATAGGACAGCAGGCTGAAAATTGAGTGATTTCCTTATTGCTAATTTTTTTTTAATTAGTAAAAAAATCAAAACATACATTTTATTAATCTACGTTTCGATAAGCCCTAGCGGGTTCGTCTCGAAACGAGTTCGGGGACATGACTTAATTAATATGACTTAACACAAGACAGTAACATCGTTGTAGCCATTGCATTCCATAATCCGGGCGAGGTAGTCTGCAAATACGAGTAGGTTGATGAAAAAGTCGTGAGCGTCAGAATGGCCAGTCGCTAGGCGTATTTAATTTTGAAATGATGCTTAAACATGTGTACCCTATTGCTTCAATTTACATTGGTTCCAACGTATTTTAGACTAGCATTTCGCCCGGGACTTCGTTCCTGTGGGAATTCGGGAAAATTATATAGCCTATGTCCATCGGGGATAATGTAGCTTTCTAATGGTGAATTTTTTTTTTAAATCGGTCCAGTAGTTTCGGAGCCTATTCAATGCAAACAAACAATCAAATCTTTCCTCTTTATATTATTAGTATATAGATTAGTATAGAAAAATAAAGGGTGACGCTGTAGCGTCGCGTGTACCTAGTCTCTGAAATATTTATGGGCCAACCGTGTCCATCATTCTAGCAGCGAGCGCCACCATCACCAATTTTGAAATGGATTATTGCAGCAATTAAGACTGCCGTCAAGCTTTTGAAATGAACAACCTGTAAGTATCACGCGTCAAAAAATATATCGACAAATTTATATTAGTTTAATATTCTCAAGTGCCCGACGAAATAAAAAGAGCAAAAACGCTTATGTTTTAAATTGCAAGCTACTGACTTCAATTTCAATCACAAGCGTTTTTACTACTTGAGAATAATTACAAAACATTAATACGTAGATATCTATCTTTTTTACCGTGTTTTACAGTTTGAACATTTAAAACACTCAGGGGTCGGCAAGTAGTTTTAGGTAGGGTCCGGATAATGCTCGAAAATTTTTAAAAGGTCCAGAAAAAAAAAACAACTGATAATAATTAAGTACAGCTATTTATTACCTAAAATTAGTGAGAAAAATTGCATCGGCGGTCTTGAGCCAGGTTTTTATAGTTTGGTTCTCGTGAAGAACAGCTAATTCGAAGAGTGTCTTCTAAGTAAGCGTCTGTTAATCTCGAACGATATTTGTTTTTCAAAAAATTCATTTTTGAAAAAGATGTTTCGCATATGTATGTCGAGCCAAACATAGTGGCCAAATTGATAGCAAGTTTTTTGCAATTTTGATATTTTTCTGGGACATGTTTGACCCAAAATTCTTCAGTTGACACCTTTTTATATATTTGCAAAGACACATCTTCTTGCAGATCGATTATTTCCATTTGAAGTGATGGCTTTGGCAGATTAAATAACTTGGCAGCCACATCTGTCCATTCTGCTGCTGCATCAACTTCAAAGGGTGACTTAAGAAACAGAGATAGCTTGCCCATCTCTGCAAAGTCTTGGAATCTTGTGGCAAATTCGTTGCTAAGATCGGCCAAAAATTTTGTAAACACTGCAATGTCTTCTTCAGAGTTCTCCTTATTATATAAGGTCCTAATTTATTAGTCACTTACCTTCTAAGGCGTTATTGTATAGGTTGATAGTATTCCAAAAAACAACATAAAAATTAATTATCTGAAAATTGAATTTTGTAAAAAAAATAAAAAAAAAAATTTCCATTTAAAGATAAAGGAATGGTTCTCTTTCGATTATAGCCGTCCACTCCCCGCTCGCCCGCTCTACTACTGCCATTATTATTTACGTTTGAATGGATGGGTTTATTCAACATAGTAATGAAAAAATATCATAACAAAATTTTTCAAAACCTTTTAAATTTAATATTATGCTTTTGTTTTTTGACTCAAATGATATATTTTGACCTACACAATAACGTGTTAAAAGGAAAGTGACTAATAAATTAGGACCTTATATTCCAGAATTGTCGGAAAATGAACAAATTCTTGTAATATCTTTTTCAAAGATATCCAGCTTACGACGAAAAGCATTCCTTGTAACTCTGTGTTGAGCGCATTTAGATATTTCAAAATATCTTTCAGAAAACTATAAAACCGCATCAGTTGTTGGCATTGGTAAAACAGATTAATTAGATTAGGTAGGTACTAAGTTAGATTGGTTCAAAAATATTACGTATTTATTTATACTTGACATACCTACAATACCTTCATTGGCGGTCCGAGGTTCAACCTTTCGCGGTCCGCAAACGGACCGCGGTCCGCCTGTTGCTGTAGTGTAGTGACTACACTACACGCAGCTTGGACACAACACAACAGCTGGGTGATAGGCCGTATTGAAGTCAACATGGCCGGTCACCCCTCAATGTTTTTATTTCCCTAAAATGGAAAAAATACGATGGAAGCAATGTAATTATTCTATGATAGCTCAGAAGTTGAAAACTCTTTTTGTTTCGTCAGGCACTTGAAAATATTAAACTAACGTTTGTCGATATCTTTTTTAACTTCTAACAGGTTGTTCATTTAAAAAGTTTTTGGTGTGGATATATGTAAAGGAAACACTTCACCCGATTCTATATTTATAATGCGTGTTCAAAAACATAACTTACAACAATTTCCGTTAATAACTACGTAACTAGCCGAAATATTACACCTAAAACATTGCGTCTGAAATGTTGTCCTACCGACTAATGGTATCGCCCACATAACGGGCTAAGATTCTCAAGCTTTAAACATTGCAAAATTAAGTTCAAAAACATAACATTACAGCAATTTCCGTTAATAACTACATAACTAGCCGAAATATTACACATAAAACATTTCCATTGAATTCACTGTCCTACCGACTAATGGTATCGCCCATATAACGGGCTAAGATTCTCAAGCTTTAATTAAACATTGCAAACCTAATTAACATAGACAAAAGTGTGCTAGCCTTACCAACATAACGGATCAAATACAAACATTACAAATCTAATGTAATAAACGTGTGCTAGAGTTGCCACAAGTTTAAAGGCAGCACTACAGCGTCACCATTTTTCTAAAATACGTTGGAAGCAATGTTCTACTGAAAGGGAGTAAATGGAAGCCATAGCAATCATTTTAACCCTAAATATGCCTAGTGACCGGCCATTCTGACGCTCACAAAAAGTCGACCTAATTTTACTTTACTAGGCTTCCGCCCGTGACTTTGTTCGTGTGGAAAAGTAGCATTTCAAAGAGATTAGGGTGAAGAAGACAATGCTTTCAGTTCAATACGGCAAAACTGTAGTCAAGAACTGTGATTTTACATAAAAGTTATAGAAAAATGTTTAAAATTGAAAAAGAAACAAGATATGGAAGAATTGTAGGTAGTACTACCATTTTAAATTTTTTACCATTTTCTATGCAAATAATAAATTAATCTGAATCTAAGAGTCTCTTACGTTAAGCCGCGTACAGACGGGTTCCTTCAATAAATTGATTATTTTCCAGTTCAAACAGCGTTTTCGATAAAATTAATATGATAACAAAAAACGAATTTTGAAAATCAGCCAACACGAATTTATCGCGTAATACCACCTTAAGATGTAATTTTCGATCAAAATAGCGATACGACTACGAAAAAAAAATAGTTCTTCCAGGGTATGCGATGGCAATCTACTAAAATCCAGTGTTCCTAAGTCATATCCAGTGTTCCTAAGTCATATCCAGTGTTCCTAAGTCATATCCAGTGTTCCTAAGTCATATCTATCACTATATTGCATTTCTGAGCTAGGGTGTCCTTGTGAGATAGGGTGTCGTGAAATGGAACTTTAGTCTATTCTTTGAACCTTACTTAACATAAAACTTGTTTTCTAGAATGGAGAGATTTGTATATCAGGAGGAAGAGATCGAGGAATGGCGTTATGGAATGTTTTAAAAATAAAACCGCATGATAAAAGTGACAACAGAACGACATTACCTGATGCCAAACCCAAATATATAAGAGATGCTCACGCGGGTTGGGTGTGGGATTTAGCTCCTGATAACATTGACTCCGCTTCTAAAATCTTTTCAGCTTCGTGGGACAACACTGTCAAAGCGTGGGATTTGGCATCAGAATTTTGCTGTGTACAAACCTTTAGGTAAAATTATCAGTTTCTTAAATTTTTCGGTGTAGTCGTTTCATTTGGTAAGGCACTGCAATATATAACATTTGGGTCGAGTCGTCCATAAATAAAAACTAAAGTGGATAACTGAGCCCGCGGGCTAAGTGCTCTGTGGGCTCAGTTGCCTGCTGGTTGTGAATAAAGAAAATTAACTCTTCTATGGCAACCAATCTTTTTGAGATTTTCTTTATTGGCAACTGATTGTGTATAAGGATTAAAAGTATTCTTTCACAACTGGTTGCGATGAAGGATTAAAAAATCTTTATAGTCAACTGGTTGCGAAACTTAGTTGTGATGGCGGCCAAAAGCAATTTTGTGCCGGTCGTACCTTTTTGGATCTATTTATGTGGCACGATGAGCAAAATTGGATGATCTACGGCTATCTCTATCTCTCTCGGCTATTCTAAGTCGGCAGCTTTTGCTTATTCCTCCATCTTTACCGTTTTACATTGACCCTTTTACATAGGGCGCACTCTTATCTCGTGAAATATTATTTTAAAAGGCGTCCCTCGATCCCTCATCTCGATGTTTTGTAGCTTGCACTGGGGTCATTCTTATATACCTAATATCAGATTCAGCCGCTTTTTCGCGGAAACTTTTACTAGAATTAATCAACCCGTCGTCGCGTGCTTGTTTACGGCGCTTGCGATACAAATCTTGCACACGGCTACTATGCAAGAATCGCGTGAAGGTTTAAATTATATACTAATCTTTGCGTATCAATTACAGATGTGGTACGTCAGCTCTATCAGTGGTAACGACTGATAATGTAGTTTTGACTGGATTATACTCCAAAAAAATCCTAACATTCGACCAGAGAGTTGGACCTTCGCCTGTCAATACTTATAAAGCTCACAAAGGACCAGTTTTAGGTCTAAATGTACACAAGAATGTGGTTGCTTCAGTAAGTGAAGATAAAACATTAGCTATTTGGGATATGGTTGCTGGGAAATTATTATTCAGCGATGTGCGAGTCACTGAGAAAGCATATCCTGTATGTATCAGTTGGAGTCCCTTAGCTATGTATATTGGAGATTCTAAAGGACATCTGCACCTATTTCATCCTGAAGATCACAGTTACGTGAAAACTCATCAGCTATGGGCAGAGCCACCTATTACGAAACCACCCATTAAAATAACTGGTTGCAATCAGACTCAAGGTACAATAGTTGTATCGTCAGGCGGAGGGGATATTAAATTTTTGTACAATTCTTCCCCTCCAGAAGAATATTGTAGCGTAAGAACGAGTACTACAGAAGTAACCCAGGTAATTACATTTTTGAATATTTTAATGTTACTTATACTTAAAAGATGTGTAAAAAATAAGCACATTTGAAACTTTGGGGAATTATAAGTTATTAATGAAATTAGTAGATTACGAAAAAAAATCTTTGAAGATTGCATTTGGAAATTATTATGTAGTACACTAATGAACTATCAATTAGCAACATTTTAAAACGGATTCTAATGCGAGTGTGAAATGAAACTATTTATCCGTCAGATTATTGTGGTCGCTTATTCCTAATGTCTTTAACTTTTTGTGTTTTTTCAGTTGCGCTACCTGAATGGTGTTATGGTCATCGGTTCATGTGATTCGGCCTTAGAATTTTGGGTTCCAAATGAAAAGTATTTTGATCTGTGATTTAATTATTTTGCTACTTAAAATGACAAGATGATAATATGACTAATATTTTACTCACGAACATTTGATTTTAACATTTGACATTAACTTGCCATTTTATAAGGCAATGCAATGTTTGATACCTAATGTTGAGTTTAATAATGTAATCGACTCTGTTGAGGTGAGGCCCCGTATTCTACGATGGTGTACCATTCGGTAGCGGCAGTCGAAAAAGCTCCTTCATTTTTCTTTTGCGCTACACAAATAACGTTGCCCGCATCTTTAAGACGGGTGGAATGATTCGGAATACGGGGGCAGCTGCGATATGAAAATCTTTTAAACTAGATAAACTACTACATTAAATAAAGAGACGAAAAATTATTATTATAAGCTGTAGTAAGTTTTGTACTTTACCCCGCAAGGGATAGTAGCAAGTGCTATTTGAAATCATGTTTTATATTTTTATATCTACAGTAATTGATTTGAAGAAATAAAATAGGTACCTAATATAAACAAGTAAAATTCATTACATAGACAGGTGACAATGATAAGGCTGTCGTAAGAAAATTCGAAAATCGTAACAGTTTACTTACCTAATCCTAGTCACTCCACCAGCTTCTATATTGGCTGACTAAATTAGAGGTGTGAATCAGCCCACGAAACTGAACAATTTTCCCCACGGAAAACGGTCGAAATATGAGAAAATAGATAAAAAAAATCGCTTTTATACAACATCTGCGATCAGATGATTTGCCTTTGGAAAGTCAGAGAATAATTTTTAGGGAAAGAAAAATATTCGGCGCGAATATTTTTTATTTCCCTAAAATAAATTATGTGTGAATATCCTCACGCGGGTAAGCGTTTTAAAAATATTAAGTCAGAGAATTTCATATAGGTACTTAGGATCCTTGGGGAAAATGTTCAATTTCATTTCACGAGGAGAATCACCCCTAATCGCTATCTATGTGATTTAAAGTCACCCCTTATACCTACATATCTCCCAAATAAGTACTAGGATTTATTAAAATGGGCAACTTAAACTAGTATGAATTAATTAGGTATACAATCACGTTCATTTTTATTTATAACTAGACTTCGTTCCCGTGCGAATTTGGGAAAATTATGTAGCCTATGTTTTAATCCAGGCTATCAGCTACCTCCATTCCAAATCAAAATTGGTCCAGCCGTTCGTGAAAGAGGAACCGTTTTATAATAATAATAGTAAAGATAAAGTAATGCAAGTGTCAGATTCTTGCAGACAACGGGGAAAAATTGATAGTAGTTGCATTAATTAAATAAACTGTTTGGGTGCGTTGTTCCCAATGGGGGACATGGTGTGGTACAACGGGCATCGTTGTGCATTTTATCCATTTGGTATTTGACTTATGCTTTTATCGCTACTTAAATGGGTGGGATGTCGTGCGGCAACCGCGTGGTCTATATGTGGACTCTACATGACAAAATAGTTTTTGGCTGTATGTGATTTTTTCAAGTGCCTACTCTTTGGATTTTAAAAGTTATATCCGATCCGTCATGGCTGAAATGTTGATGAACTGTCAATTTTTAGAGTGAAATTCTTTTATTTTTGCCATGCCCAATAATTTGTGAGTTGTGGTTTTCTAATGAGCAGTGATCAATTATTTTGTTCTTATGAATAGTTATAAGTTCTCATCATGAACGGATTAAGTTTCAGTGAACTCTGTTGCCTGTTTTGTTGTCCGCCATGCCCAGGGAAAATTGCGGCTAAGCTTGCGTTTTTACCTCCGGAACCCACGTATGCATTCACACCTGATGAAACTGGATCGAAATTTGCTTTGGCCCTTACGGAACGAGCAGAATGGCAGTACTCGGACCGGGAGAAAGAGAACATCGAAGGCTTTTACTCGAGAACGTCGCGAGGCAATCGGATAGCTTGCCTCTTTGTTCGGTGCAGCCCGAACGCCCGTTTCACTATATTGTTTTCTCATGGCAACGCTGTAGATCTCGGACAGATGAGTAGTTTCTATTTAGGGTTAGGTACTAGAATTAACTGTAATATATTCAGCTATGACTATTCCGGGTACGGCGTTAGTGGTGGGAAACCCTCCGAGAAGAACCTGTATGCAGACATTGACGCAGCGTGGCAGGCTCTTCGAACGCGCTATGGGATCAGCCCAGAGAATGTAATCCTGTATGGGCAGAGCATTGGGACAGTGCCCACGGTGGACCTAGCAGCACGTTATGAGGTGGGGGCTGTGGTGTTGCATTCCCCTCTCATGTCCGGAATGCGCGTCGCCTTCCCCAACACTAAACGAACATGGTTCTTTGATGCTTTTCCCAGGTTAGTCCTATATTTAATAGTGTCATTAATTACCAACTACTTGTAGCTTTCACAACATTTCTGGAATGCACTGTAGAGTAATTTTGTCTACTCTGTTCACTGCATGCTCTTAATTTATGAATACTTGATTTATTTGAGTTTCTTTTTTGCTATGCTCGTGTAAGATTGTATACTTATTATGTTTTGCATCCATCACAACAGTCACTCATCAGTATAAATACATTTTGATAAGAGTGATGATAGTGTCATTGAGTTTAACAGATTAGTAATTAGGTAAATGTAGGGTAGGTAAGTTATCATATCACAAAGAAGAACAATGTTGACTAGATTAGAGATTAGAGATATTTTTATGTTTAATTTTCTCTGGTTTAAAATTCTGGTTTAAAACTACCTATAGTTTTGCTTTTCACTTCTATTTACTTATCGATATCTCATCAATTGTCTCGGTTATTTATTAATAATTGAGGTTTGTTTACTTATTGTATTGTGCTTGCTGGTGAAATCCAAATTACTGAAATCAATAGAGTCAATTCAATTATTCTTGATATGATAAAGAGATGTTAGTTTAATTATATTTATGTTATTAATAATTAAACTAATATTTCTTTAAGTAGTAAAAATTTTATACCTACACAATAATGTAAATAGCAAATTAATTAAAGTTTTGAATTTCAAGTAAAAGTGTTATCTGGCCTACCAAACTAATTCATGTTCATAAGTTATACTCATAAAACTACTTCTTATGTATGAATGGATAGACATGCAGCTGAAAATGTATGTTAATAAGGATTCATGTTATATAAGTGCTAGTTTGAATTGTTGGCAGTGTACACAATGTTATATCAGTTTTGGAAGCACAATTGCTGTGCTTTCTCTTTAACAGGTACTGAGAGCCCTAGATAGTTAATAGACCTTATAGGACCTGACATGACATGCTTGACAAGGTATATGAAATATGGAGTTGCTTTTCAGTTCATGTATTGTAGATGTCCACATTTTAAAGTTACAATGTATTATCTGTTTTGCTCTTAATTAATAATATAGTTTTGACTTCATAATATTCAAGTTCATGTGTTATAGATATCATTTGTTCAGTCTAGAAATGTGTGGGAGGGGGAACTGGGAGGAGCATGTAGTATGATAAGCCCAATCATGTTTACAAAATAGTATTGAAATGTCATGTAATACTAAATTCAAATATCATTATTTCAGTGCTAAGTAGGTAGTTACTTATTAGAATGATTTTCGCTCATTATTTTCAATTCATACAACACTATAGCGGTTCGCTATCGTTAATTATTATACCCTGGTACACTCAAGAGCAGGTCACGCTTTACACTACCAGTTTAAGCTGAGCTCTGATTTATACTGCATGTCAAACAATGCAGGGCCGGTCCAAAGTGTCAAGCTTGATGTGCTTTTGAGTGGTACATTACAAGATTTATTGAAACATGTTACTATTTTAAAGCATTATTTGTATTGTATTTTGTTATTTTCCAGTATTGATAAAATTCCAAAAGTAACCTCTCCAGTCCTTGTTATTCACGGCACTGAGGATGAGGTGATTGACTTCTCACATGGGTTAGCCATATATGAACGCTGTCCACGTGCAGTAGAACCCTTGTGGGTTGAGGTAATAATTTTTCTTATTTAGTAAAATACTGTTATTGGTGTGGTGGCCCTTCGATTGGGTGATTTTAAATCAGCAAAAAACCCGAAAAATATTGTAACTTTCCGTAACGTGAATAGGTTTCAAAATATAAAAAGATTAATCCTTTTACAACTTTTACAATTAGCTGTTTGCCGTATCAAAACTTGAAAAGTTAAATTTAAAAAAATCATACAGACTTGGTGCCGAGGTGGCAAAAGCGCTGTTGCCAAAAATTGGTCGGAACATCATCATCACATGTCCTAATATTTTGGTTATTTAATGTCTATTTGTGTAAAATAAACTAATGACATCTAATGATATGTAAAAAGAAACCAACTATTCAGTGGGTGGTTTCTTTGTGGTAACACAAATTTTTATATCTAACCTCTCAATGCTCACTGATTTCGTTTTACTAAGTATATAGCCAAGTTTCTCAATGTAACTTTTATCAGTTATGTAAATATTAAAAAAAAATCTGCAAAAGGAAAGACCATAGGGTTGGTTTAATTTTCAAACCATGAATCCTCTGAAAGTAAGCATTTCGAGCTACTTTATGTTGTATGTGTAATTTTGGTGAATTTTTGGAGAAATACACATTTCCATTTTCCGTGGGGTCTAATCTAATATCCAATACTGTGAGTTTTTGACAGTTAAGCAAGTGTTGCAAATAGTAATTAGCCTAATAAGATCATCTCGACTTCATGTGTAATAGCCTAATGTGTATAAAAAAAACCTAATGTATTTTTGTTTTATTTTATAGGGTGCTGGACACAATGACGTTG
>OX465247.1:16016490-16078410 GCA_949987775.1 Aproaerema taeniolella | reverse complement strand
AACGTGGAGAGTATACATATGTGCATGTATAACTATCTAAACATCAAAGCGAAAATGTATTAAAAAACAGTTTCAATCGTATTTTTCGTGATAACTTCTTTGACAACTGACATTTCTTTTCATGACGTCTGTAAGCGTTTAATACTACATACTCAAAGGTTTAATATTGCTTCCAGCATGACGTGAAAACAACGCGGACGCGGTCAAATGTGTCGAAATGACAACGCCAACGTCATCGGAGTAAGGCGAGTAGCCGCGCGCTTATTGTTTCGGGCCGTGCTAGCTATGCTAGATAGGCCAAGAGCGCGATATAAAATGAGTTTAGAGAAACATGATTGTTAATGGTTAAAATAAAATCATTTATTTTAAGAGTAAAAAAAATAATAATTGGTGGCGTGGCTGGGATTTCCAGCACCCCGCCCCAGCGCAGCGCCATTCACTACTTTAATTGACGCTTAAATCCTACTAATATTATAAATGGGAAAGTTTGTGTATAGATGTTTGTTTTGTTATCCTTTCACGCTCAAAAGGCTGAACCAATTTTGATAATGGAGGTAGCTGACACCTTGGATAACACATAAGCTGCATAATTTTCCCAAATTCCCACTGGAGCGAAATCCCGGGCGGAAAGCTAGTAAAAAATATTTTTCTTTAAGTACTTACTTAATTGATTTTATACAAGAAATGACATACGTAGGTACGTATCGTCTGTAATTATGCTCAATTGAAAAAGTAAAAATGTATACCTATTATAATAACTTGCGAGTTATAAAAAATGGTGGAGTGACTGGGATGCGACAATATCATTACTTACTTAGAAAACTCCCACAATGTTGCACTATTCATTCAATGGACAGTTAAAATAAATATCATTGGTATTTTTATTTATATAGGTTCAAATTTAAATAAAAGTCTTTATTTAGCGTCAATCAATTGAGGTTGCCTAGCTGGAAGGTGTCCCCATCCCGGCCACACGCCAGCATTTTATCCTTACTAATATTATAAATGTGAAAGTGTGTTTGTTTGAAACGAATCGACATGAATTGCTCAGGAATTGGTGCCTCCGCATTAGACTACTTTTCCATGCGAACGAAGTCGTGGGCAGTGAATGTTTTTTCATCGTCCATGCTCGGGAAAGACTTCTTACCTCCCCAAAAACAGGGATGTAAGTAGACTATAACATGCCTATAAATCAAAACAGGGATGTAAGTAAATTTGAAATTGGAATAAGATCTGCCTATACAAAGTTTGAATAAAATCTTCATGTTGAATAATTACGATTTTAAATATGTCGCGTTCATGTTTCGATTTTAAAAATAGAACAGCGGGTTTTGTCTAATTTGCAAAAATGTAATTATTAAAACTTATTTTTCCTTTACTTACAATTGTTTTATTTACCTCGCATGGAGGATGAATAGCAGTGTTTACCTCGGGTGGAAGTATCAATAACACCAGAGATATTTAGGCGCACGAGCGAAGCGAGGGCACATATAGGTTCCTTACTACCCTTGTGTAACAATCTACTATTGGATTTTCATTAATAAGACCATAGTTTGATAAAAACATTTATTATTTTTCAAAGTATCTATTTTCTCTAACCATTAGGTACACTTGCATTCTTTAGGTCTTTAATTCTTTTTTTTTATTTTTTTTAATCTTAAATGTAGTAAAACGAGGCTTTAGACCATACATAACGTCTATGTCAGCCTCATAGGATGACTCTCAAAATAAAAATAACTGAAAACTCTTCAACCACATCACTCCGTGATGCGCTCCTTATATGAGTGCATCACGAAGCGATACAGTTGAAGAGCTTTAGAGGCTAGCGGATCGGCTAATTGTCTTTTGAAATGCATTAAACGAGTAAATCGCGTACATTGCGTAACATACCCTTTGCCCTTCTTGTGCCTTGCTTTGTCCGCCTTGTACCTTGAATTTATGTTATACATATTTATAACACTGTTGATTCTGTACCTATTTTATTTAATGTACAATAAAGAATTTTACAATACAATACATATATGTAGGTTATAAAACAAAACAATTTTTAAGGTCCGGACATAACATAATTCTGGACTTCAAAGTTGCTACAATTCTGTTTACTTTATGCATACGATTTCATAATGCTGTAATTCTTTGTCAAGGTCAGTTTTTTCTGATGTGTCAATGATAGCATAATCGGAATGACTAGTTACGATATCGTTCACAAGACAGCTTCTAAGGAACTTAAATTTTGACTGCATATCTTTATGGAGAAGAAAATTTAAAAACCACAATAACATTGTCTTTGTGGTCACGTTCGATATGGATGATAAGCATAGTATATCTTGTTTATTCAGAACTCCCTTTTGAATATGTTTTTCTTCTTTATTTATCTCAGTTTTTGAATGTTTATCATTTTTTATCTTCTCAATAGTTTCTCTCAAAGTTGGGCTGGAAGAACAATAATCATCTTCATCATCACTTGTCTCACATTCCATGCCATTTGAACAGAATCTGTCATTATCTTGATATGCGGGAATATCGGGAATCTCGTCGAAAGTCACTGAAAACATAAAAATACTATCGAATTTCGATAATAAAATAAGAAAGTAATTAACGGTTATTAGACTTCTTTTGGTCATCCATTTTGAATGTAATTTTTTGGTGAAATTAACGACTACATTAAAATAAACGGTAACGATGCTTGGGTAGGTAGTAGAATACTGTTTTATACTCACTAGGAAATTCGTCGTCACTTTCTAGTAACTCTTCTAATTCTCTATAGTTTTTCGCCATTGTGAAGTATTCAGAGAAAATTCTTCCGTGCTTACCGAATTCACAAAGCTTAATTGTAGTTAAAATTACCTAAAAAAATGGTAGAGGTACAAAAGTATCCACAAATAATTCCACATGATGTTATTATTTTCAAATAAAACAACAAAAATTTGAACTTACTTACCTACTTACTTAAGTACCTGCAATTACCTAAGAACAAAATATTGAATTCCGTATTTAATATCTACTTCTAACCTTTATACTTTCATTAAACTACTTAGGTTCTGTCGTTAGAATTATCATCACCTTTCTATCATATAAAAAAATATCACGTGTATTGTAAAAGTGAAGCAAAAGTGAAATAAAAAGTATCTTGATCACATAATGCAATGCAATTCATAATCATAAAGCAACAATCAACATAAACACTTTGCAGTGTTGCCAAGCCGTACCCAATTTCCCCCCATTTTTTTAATCAAATACCCCAAAAACCCATAAGTAGGAAAGACTTTAATTGTTATTCTACCTGATTTAGTTTAGTGCTAAAATCCTTGTATAATGGCCTTTTTAATAACAATTACTAAAAAAATATTTTAGACTCCTGTCTCATACTAACTATAACGTGTTTGCTGTTCATATTTTTGGTTGATATTGTTAGCAAAACCATTAAAATAAAACACTTCATATTGTAATTTTATTTAGAAAGTCACCTAACCTAACGTACATACAATGTATGTACAAAATCGTTAATTATTTCTTTGCTCGATTTTTTCAGATTTTCTTGGGAGCCCCTAAAAAAACCCTGCCCCTAAAATTCCCTCTTTTTAATTCCGTGCCTCCTAAATTGGTAACGCTGACACTTTGTATCTGTATCTTAGCCTACTTTCTTAACAACATGTGTTGCCATTTCCAATTTTACGATCAATTTGACATCGTGAAAATACCTTAGCTCTACAGCAGCTGGCGCTCAACTTCAGTCGGCTCACTTAATTGTTGATTTTTAAAGTTTTTGCGTAATTTTAAACACAACAATGTAATGGAAACAAATATCCAGTTCATATCCTTTTTTGAAAATATCGACATGAGTGTCGTTTAGTAGGTTTTTGGAGGTGCTGATTTTGGAAATCACATCCATTTAATGAGGGATTTTCTTTTTATTTTTTTTAAATTTTTCCCCAGTCGCTGGATAGATGGCGCTTAACTATGTACGTTACTGCAAGGAACGGAACGTTAAATTATTTTTGATTAATTCGCTTGAACGTAATTTTGAGATCATAAAACGAAACGTTATAGTCATATCACATCAATATCACGTCTACCATACGTATTTAGACGATTTTACGAAAACAACGAAAAAACAAAACTGAATTATAACAAAGCGCGAGAAAACTAGGATGATTGGAAAGCCAAAACAAACTCAGAATATTTGATACAATGCTTTTCTCCAAGCCTTTTGGCTTTGGCACCTAGTAACGGAGTCATTTCAGCGCCATCTAGAGAGCTCTGGGGAAATACTTTTTTTTTTTAATACCCAAAAAGAATACCTCACATTTTTGAAATCCAAGATGGTGGATATGTTAATGTGACCGGGTTGTACTTTTGTGAAAATGTCGACATAGGTGTCGTTTGATAGGTTTTTGGGGGTGCTAATTTCAATAAAAATGACAATATTTTTAAAATTTTTGAGCAATGTTATGTCTAATGCTATATTAATCAAAAATTTCAAACAAAAATTTCATTTTCATATTTTCTTCGCCTCCCAGTGTAGGTACTTACTCACAACACAATCATGTTTATTATACAGATGTTAATACTTACTACAATATAAATGGAGACATACACATCTAACAAAGTAGTTTAAGGCATTTTCTCTCCATACTTTATAATTTTTAAATCACCAGTTTCACTAAAAGCTAATGTTCTGAGACGTTTTGCACGTGATGTCCCTTTCTTCAATTTATTCCAACAGCATTCAATTAATTTGTTTATTGGGGCTCTTCTATAATTTGGGTAGCCTACTACCAGGGGATGTATTGTATAGTATAGAAAGCCATGAGTAAATCCATCTGGGAATATACTCAATACATCTTTCCACCTGATATCTGTCCACACTTCATATGAAGAATTTTCCAAGCTGCAATGAAAGATAAATAATTGTTTTTAATTACCTATAGTGAACTCAAAATCTCAGTTCCATTACCAGATGCCAAAAAAATTGAATTGAAATGAGGCTGGTTTACAAATTGGCAAAAAAGTTAACTGAATTAACATTGACAAAATATTGTGTAGCAGCCACAGTTCAATTACATTTCAATCCACATTTTTTAGCATGAAGCCTTCAGCACTAGATGTTATGTCATGCATTTGAAATCTTGATATAGTTGTATCTAGAATAAATTAATAAATAGACTAAAAATATTAAAATATCAATATACTTTATTGTATTCAAACTGCAAAATAGCCTTTGACTTGGCATAACTACTCGGTAGTTGAGCTTAAAATTAGTATATTAATTACATTATAACTTAATATCACTAAGACCATACTTACAATTTTAATACTTTTCTTCTAACTCTTTTTAGTTTTACATCATATTTCACAAAGAGCTGGACATGAAGGAAAGTATACCAAAATTTTTGTATGGCAAGATATTGTTGTCCTAAATCTTCTTGAACATTTAGCCAAACATTAGTATCAAATCTCGAATATTTGAGTTTTTTGAAAGGCTTTCCACTATGTTTCATAAGAGATTTCACCAATTTTGTTGCTACAGGTAGAGTCCATTTTAGCTGTTTTTTTTCTTGCACATCTGAAACCAAACTTGTCATTAATCCCTACTTCCCTACTATAATATTATAAATGCGAAAGTAACTCTGTCTGTCTGTCTGTTACCTTTTCACGCCTAAACCGCTGAACCGATTTTGATGAATTTTGGTACAGAGATAGATTAGAGCCTGGGAAAGGACATAGGCTACATTTTATCCCACAGTTGGGCACGATATAACCTGTAGTCCACGCGGGCGGAGCCGCGGGCGGAAAGCTAGTTTATAATAAAGGTTTTCGGTGAGTGTTTGGAAGTCAAGCGTGTGCTGCATACCCCGAATGCGAAACAGAACTAAGCACTATGAGGAATAAGAGTTAGTCAAGTTTGTAGACATATACACTGGGCGTCAAAAATAAGTAGTACACTTTTCAAATTGCAATTACTCCTAAACTATAGTAGTTACACTTATGAAATAAAAAGCAGTTTATAGTAAACTTAACGAAGTTTATTAAAGTTATATTTTATTTGGCATGAATAAAGTTTCAAACTTAAAATTAAGATAAATACTAAAAAGTATCAATTTTTAACGATATGTCAACCACTTAATTTTCACGTTTTGGAACTTTTTCACAATTTAATAACTTGTGTTGCCGCCTCGGGCTCTAATTACAGCTTGGATCCGGTTTGGCATGCTGAACACTAAGTTTCGGAGGCGGTGTTGGGGAATATTTTCCCATTCTTCTATCAGCGCATGTTTTAGAGCCCTGAGTGTGGCAGGAGGTGGACTGCGCCTTCTGACTAACCTCCCAAGCTCATCCCAGGCGTGTTCAATCGGGTTGAGATCTGGGCTTCTCGATGGCCAAGCCATCAAGTTGATGCCAACCTCCTGAATGTACTCTTGTACGTGGTGAGCAGTGTGTGGCCGGGCGTTATCATGCATTAGGATGGCTCCATCACCCATATTTATTAAATATGGCCCTGCATACTCGTTGAGGATCTCCGAGGCATATCTTTCACCAGTCAAAGTCCCATTTTCTATTACCACAAGCTCTGTGCGACTCTCTGAAGAGATACCAGCCCATACGTGTACAGAGCCCCCGCCATATTGGACTCTTTCCGAGATACAAGCTTGAATGTATCGCTCACCGGGTCGTCTGTAGACTCTCCGCCGTCCATCTGAAGTGTATAAAGAGAATCGAGACTCATCTGTGAATAAAACTCTAGCCCATTCTTCTTCGCCCCATTGTACGTGTTGACGGGCGTAGCGTAGTCTTGCTACGCGATGCTCTGTCTCAAGTTTGGGGCCATTTGCTGGTCTTAGAGGCTTCAGGTTAGCTTCAGCAAGTCTTCTTCTCACTGTACTCTCACTGATGTAGTCTGTTCGGGTCCGAAGAAGCTGTTGCTGAACCTCAACTGCATTAAGGTGTCGATTTCTTAACACAGTGGAAACAATAAAGCGATCTTCTCGGGTACTTGTGCACCTGGGTCTGCCATTACCTCGTCTCCTTAGATGGTTTCCAGTCTCTTCGTACCTTTGCTTTACTCGCTGAACCGTTCTTAAAGTTACACCCACCCTCCTTGCAGTACGACGCATACTGATGCCCACTTCGAGAAAAGCTAAGATTCTTGCACATTCTTCTGGTGAAAGAGGCATGATTAGTCAAATTTACTCTCTGAAGATACCTATGCTTTTCAATTACAATTGCTTTATCAGCAGCGAATGTGTCAAACACAAAAATCCTAAGTAAGACAACACCTTTCAACAGTTTAAAAAAAGTGTTTTTATTTATTCGTTTTTTTTAAAGTCAAGCATTATAAGTTCTTATAATGCATGAAGTTTTTATTGAATAAGATTAAATTTTCTTTTTAACCTTTTTTGTTTCAAAGGTCTAAGTTTTATAGTTTGGGAGAAATCGCAATTTTAAAACTGTACTACTTATTTTTGACGCCCAGTGTAGTACCAGTAAAGCATTTGTCAGTAAATCCCAAGTTATGCTAAAAATATAACCTTTAAAGAGGAGCTGCAGTTTTTTTCTTATTCCCCTGGGCTCTCTGCTAAGTATGGCTGATGCATTCACCACAGCTTTGTCAGGACTATGATAAAAACAAATTTGCATGATTTTCTCTTCAAGACTAGAGTAGGCTCCTTTGACAGGTGCTCCATAATGAGTAATGAAGAACTGATTAACTTGATACAAGTTTCTTTCTAGTCCTTGTGCTAAGTACGCCATCACAAACTGCCTGGTTTGCTCCTCACGTGCACATGGGTTTCGGGTATTTTTTCTATTTTTCCATCTAGCTATACATATTGGAGTGTTAGGTAAACTAAATTCCTGCAAAACAAAAAACATGTCATCTTTTCATGTAAGAAATACAAGTTAAGCTCAGGTTGATTTGTGATGCTAGGCACAAGAAGTAGGCTTACATTTTAAAATAGCATGAACAGCTTGCTGTGTTCCGTCGGTGCATGGGAGTACCAGAACCTTTATAGGCATTTTTCTGGGTTAATTCGCTCCATCGTCGACCTCATCTTTGACCTTTATGGTCAAGATTGAGGTCAAGAGCTAACCCATTTTATAATAAAAAAAAACATTAACATTATTGTCTTCTTCTTCTTATCGTGTAGTCAAGTGTGTGGTGAACTTGGCTCACCCTGGTGTCAGAGTTTTCAAACTGCACAATGGCATTTATTATCTTATATCATTAAATAACTCTAGCCACTCAAATTCATCTAACTTTCAAATTCGCTAAGAAGAATACCTACTTGGGAATATATAACACAAGTTGTATGAAATTGCCTGTTAACAAATGGCACTGACATTTCACAAAGCTATGTTGTTAAGAAAGATGCAGATTGAACTAAGAGTTAGCTGATGAGCACAGGCATTACCATTGATTCAAAGGCAGCAACACACACTGCTTACATTAGAGATGTGGTTCACAAATTAGTGGATTTTTTTAAATGCTATATTTGTGCTAAGGGTAGGTTAGGTGAGGAATACAAAATGTTTAAGTATGCTATAATTAATAAATGTAAAAACAACACACCTTTCTAAACATTTTCCAGTTTTTAACTAACTGTTTACATTCCTGTTTGCTGAAACTATCAGTTCGAAACTGTTCTCGGAGTGTATCTTGTTCTAGAGGACGAGTTAGAGAATTTATCTGTTGATACCAAGGTTGCGTCCATGTGATGGGCATTCCATGAACTCTATCCACCAGTAGCTGGAATAGAAAAAATGAATGCAAAGATTTGTTATAGACTACTGATCTATAACGTGGGTGGGCATTAGAAATTCGGATCCTGAATTTGGGGTTAAAAAGTGGTTGGGGGGCAGGGGGGAGGTGGGGAACCCCCCCCTGCCACTCCCCCCCCGCGGAAATTATATCGGGGCAGAAACTGTAGGTTAGGATAGAACTGCGCACCCCAACGCACGAGCCGAGCGAGCGAAGCGAGCGTGCCGCGGCAGCGGCCGGCGAAGTGCCAGAAAAGACTTAGGTTGCGTTAAACGGTAAGCACAACATAACCCACAACATAACCTAAATTTTTAAAAATTCATAAAAAAAAATAAGAATCTCCGCGGGGGGGGAGTGGTAGGGGGCACCCCTACCCCCCAACCCCTAATTCGGGATCCGAATTTTAAATGCACAACCTATAACGTTACTAATATTTTTGTTATGTAACCAAATAACTGAATATTCTACCTCCATGAAGTCATCATCATCCCTTCGCAATTGATCGAGGTAAACCATAAGTTTATCCATTGATTCAGGCGCAGCGTCATCGGTTACATCGCGCACAAGTTCATGTAGATCCATGTTTCATTAAATAACAACTATACTTTCAGACACACTCCTTTTTATTAATATGAATTTGTGACTTCGTTAATTATAAAACAATAATTTCAGGAAACCACGAAGTTAGAAAACGGTTTGAAGTTCTTATGAAACATGTTTGAAGGTTTGTTCCAAAGGTTTGTTCAATTCAATGTTTTATGAATGGCTCTCCGCGTAGTCACGATTCCGCCTGTATCACGTAGCAAAGAGGATACACAGGGAAACACAGGACAAAGGTTTGTTCCAAGTTTGTTCACTCACACACAGGGCAAACACAGGGTTTTTTGAAGTACACTTAACGATCTTCCTTGACACAACTAACAAGCAACTAAAATACTACATACTCAAAGCAACTAACCTATCCACCTAATCAAAGAATATAAATACTCCTGGCGCACCTAATAACCTAAAACGCTTTTTTTTTCCATTTGTCCCATGTGGGACAGGCTAAGGTTAAAAATCATGCTGCCTTGTCATAAGTAAAGTCATTTTATGACGTGATTTATTTGTATACGTCTTCAGTATAATAATCTTTGGTGTATTTTTCATTTTTTGTATTTTTTTTATTGTGTATATGTCACCGTAAAATAATAAGAATCGTAAGTTGATAAATTTTCGAGGTAGTTTATCAACTATGTAGTTGAAGTGTATTATTTAACGCAATAAATTTTAGCTAATTGATCAACTTGCGGTGCCTGGTTGTAAGTTTATCAAGTTATGATTTCACCATACGTCAAATCATACACGAATGGACCAATCGCTGCTCAGTGTACATTTTTACGTTAATCTGACATCCGTAATATAATACACTGTTCTCTGATTGGTCGATGGCATTGGTGGCAAGCTGTGGCAAGTGATTATACATAGTGTTAACAACACCTAGACCTGACAATTTAATACTTTAGTTCAAAAACATGAAAACTAATTTATAGGATGATTTTTAATAAGTCCATGATAGCAAAAGATATGCAATGTACTCGTGATTACAAACAACTTTTAGTATGGGACCGATTCTGAAATCGCGAAAAAGAAATCAGCTTTTTCATACATTCTGTTTGAACCATGGACCTATTACAATAACTGGACCTCGCAGTGTTATAACAATACCGAGCCGAAGGAGAGGCTCAAAAGTAGAAGTGCATCTCTTTTCAGTAGGGTGCCCATGTTTTACTTGTTTTGATAAATTCAACCCAATTTATTCTTGTAGCTTAAACCTATAAAAGTAAGTGCATGACATTAATTATCAGATAACGGTGTCGATTCTGGCAGACACACCAAAATAATTTGACAGGACTAAACTAAATTGAAGCATCATGTCCTTGTCATTTCGACTCAGAAAGAAAAAGACATAACGCTTAAATTTAGTTTCATCATCATCATATCAGCCGGAAGACATCCACTGCTGCTCCCCCATAGATTTCCACTTAGCACGGAGGTGTATTACTCAACTCATGTTTATTACGAACATACAGACACCCTACTCTTAATGACATACAGGCAATTTGAGAGACAAGGACACACAACTATTTTCGTGCTATCGCGCCTGTGTCGGATTACTACTTTCCCTTGTGTGTCTCAAAAGTGAACCCTAAAATTATACAAATACAGTATATATTTGTGTTAGCGATATACAAAAGTAAGAGATCCAGATCCAATAATTATACATCCATGGTTTGAACTTCTATGGAACAGCAAATTTTTTTTCGCGATTTCAGAGTCGGTCCCATAGTAAAAGTTGTTTGTAATTACGAGTATATGCATATCTTTGGTATCGTAGACTATTTAAAATTCACACGATATACAGGGCTTTAGGTATCTTTGTTTCAACCTCTCAGGTGGTTAATCAGACCATGAAACTGAACAACTTCCCCAAGGAACATAGGTTGAAATACGAAAAAAAAAATTGAGTTTCCATACAAACTTCATCAGCATATACTTAACGCATTTTGTATGGGAGATCAAATTTTTTTTCGTATTTGACCTATGTTCCAAGAGGAGGTTGTTTACTTCGAATGGAGGCGGCTGGATGGCGGGGAGCGCGGGGCGAGCGAGGTGAAAGCAAGTGAGACATTCAACCAATCAGCGTACCTACACCTCGCGTTCGTCGGACAACGTAAATTGATCAATTACCGGAAATGTATACGTTAAATAATACATTTCAACTGCCGTGTATAATTTTCCGGTAGTTGATAAGTGATAAGTGATATGGGCTCCCATTTTCCGCATGTAGGCTCTTAAGTGGCCCATTATGCGTGTGGGTCAGTGGTTATTCCAGCCACTTCAGCTCCGTCCAGAAGCTCAGAATCCTCCTGGGGATTTCGCAGGCTTCGCGGAGCGACCTAATGTCTGCAAGGATTTTTGCCCGGTGTTCTGCCACTCCCATGCAATCCAGGATTACATGGGCGACTGTTTCATCAGCCTCCAAGCAGCCCCTACAGAGGGGACTGTCGGTGACGTTTAGTACGAATAAATGCTTGTTCAGAGCACAGTGGCCCGTAAGGGTACCCACCATTATTCGTAGGTTATCTCTGGATAGGTTTAGCAGTCTGCGCGTCAGACGCGGGGAGGGTCCTGTAAAGGCTTCCTTCGACTGCCGACAAGTGGTTACGTTGTCCCACATGTCTTTGTGTTGCATAAGGGTGCGTGCTCGGATCCAAGTCCGTATTTGGCTAAATGGAATCGGGATGGTTGGCACAGGGCCTGCCAAGATGGTGTTTGATCCCTTCCTAGCCAGTTCATCTGCCGCATCATTACCTATGGAACCGCTACGCCCCTTAATCCATTGCAGGACGACCCTGTTGGCTGAAGATATTTTATTCAGCGCTTGGTGGCATTCGGTAATAAGTCCAGAAGTATATGAGTGATTTCCTAGGGCTTGTAGTACTGATGCGCTATCAGAGAGTATCCTAATGATGTAGTTTTGGATACTCCTTCGTGCAACTGCGTTAGCTGCTTCCTTGATAGCCACGCATTCACATTGGAAAATGGAAGCATGTATCCCTAGAGCTAGTGATATGTGGATATTCAGATCGAGAGAGAAGACCCCGGCTCCTGAACCGGTTTTCATTTTGGACCCGTCCGTATAAATTGATAAACTACCTTGAAAGTTGATCAACTTACGATTCTTATTATTTTCCGGTGACATATATTATAACACTATCTGTCTTATAGTCAAATCCTAAATATACGTCATAAGTAAAAATTCATATTCCAAATCATATTCCATAAGTTAAATCCAAGTTTAGTTTGTAACTGAGTTTTATGCCTTGTCCAATATTCCCATTGTATAAAGTGATGTAGGTAAGTCAAATCAGTTGTTGTCATAAGTGTTACTCTTCCGTATTCCGTCTAGCTCCTCTCCTCTCGTTGACCGTATACCGATAGTGTTTTGTTTACGGAAAACTTTGGCGGCGAGAAGCACTGCCGATGCCGCGAAGAACTTTGTCGGAACCAAAGGAGCGAATACACCATATCACTTGAATTTATTCTCCTATCACTAAACTTTATAAAGTTTGTTTACTGCACAAAACACTGTCACTATTATATTGCTCTTGAATATAGCACACAAAATAATGCAATCGACACAGCAACCGCTCACATCGAGTTCCCGCCAAAGACCGAAAACGCCTTTATAAATAAACTTATTGTTGTTTTGTTTAATTAACCCTTCCGGAAAAGGCAGACATTCCATGTGCGTACAGTCACATTTTTTTCCTTGCAAGGCCTTCCTGAGAAAACGCGCCTTGACAGACAATAAGAAATCCCATGCCCATGGTACCATGACAGCATGAAGGTTTTCTTTTTTTCATTAAGTGAGTGAGTTACTTAATTTCGGATATTTGCTTATCTTATAGGTACAACACTACGGACACGTTCCAAATTTTATTAGTACCTATATAGGGGAGATTAACCTATCCCCGGCCGGGACTAAACTCCGGCCAGCTCAGTTAATTATTTATTTTTAAGCTTTAGCACAATTAAAAACATAAATAGTATAATAATGTAAACAAATCTCCTATAAATTTTTTGCAAAAATTAAACATCGCTATACTTTTAAAATAAGGTGGTTGTCAGAAATTTGGCGGGCAATAGGTGTCTGTGCGTGCAGTTTGAAAAAATCAATTTTAAACAATTTTTTGAAGCTAAGTAAGCTTAAATTAATGTTTTTTGTGTTAATTGAAACTATTAGGATTTATACGTATACAATACAGGGCTTCAGGTATCTCTCTTTCAACCTCTCGGGTGGTTTTTATATGGGAAATTTGAGTTCCCATACAAACTTCATCAGTATATAGCGCATTTTTTATGGGATCAAATTTTTTTTTTTCGTATTTTTACCTATGTTTCTTGGGGAAGTTGTTCAGTTTCTTGGGCTGATTAACCACCCGAGAGGTTGAAAGAGAGATACCTAAAGCCGTATATTTAGAATGTAGAATAAATTTCCAAACACATGATCAACATTTACTAAGATTTAATTTAATAAATACGGTTTTGATAGAGTCAGTATTTGGTACGAAATATTGCACGTTGCCCCATCTTTGACATTTGTACTTAAAGTACCTATAGTTCATCCTAGATTTCAATGTAGGTATGGACAAAACGGCAAAATTAATAATTTTGTTTTAATGCTGCAGTGTTATACCTATAAGTAAGTACATTATATTACACAACTCTCCCGCCCCCCGTATCCGGCATCACCCCTCCCCCCCTTGAGAAGTGTCCCATTTTACAGATTTTCTCGATTTTCAGGATAACTATACAAGCTAGGACAAAATGGCCACAGACTAAATTGTTTATTGATAAATTACCTATAAATAAGTACTAGCATTAATTTTAATACGATTTATAGTTTCCAAGATATGATATGTCAAAGTTTACTAAAAATGTGCGCGCAGCTTAAATTTGACATTTAACACACAGAAATCAATAACATTTATTATTGTTTCCCAAGAAATGCTCGTAGCCCAGTGGCGCTCGCTGATCTCAACCGATCAGTGAGGTAAAGCAACGTACACACAGACAGGGTACTTACCTGATGGGTGACCAAAGTGGCAATTTATCACGAGCGTTATCATACCTCGGATGGCCGTTAAACTGCTTTCACGGCTGTTGTCGATTGACTACAGTCGTTAAAATCAAGTCAGAGGCCATTGATCGGTTTGAAAACTTAGACACCATTGTTAGCCAAGTTCGCCACACACTTGACTATACCTACACGATAAGAAGAAGATTGTTTCCCAAAAAATGTGTTTGTATTGTAATTATTGTTCAAATCAAATCAATATCGTCATTATTATCTTTTAGAGTCTTTTGAAGAAACCTCGACAACGTGTGCACACGGTGGTTCAATGCAGTCCAGCGTTGATACATACATTCCTTGAATTCGTACTGAACTGAGTGCTTTTGTATTTCATTACTTTGTAATTCTCTGCTTACATCTGTATTTCCGGGCTCATTTAGCATGAATATCGTTAAAGCTTGAGCGAATAGGGTGTTTTCTACAGCTTGCTGCATCCTCGACCACATCTTTACCCCTGGGCTAGATTGTGGTCAAGAGCAAACCCTATAAAAAAATAAAAAAATAAATCTAACTCGAGAACGTCTGGACCGATTTTCATAGTTTTTAAATTGTTGTATATTTTGTCTCCGTCCCGAATAGCAGAATAAATATTAAAAACATTGGAAAATTGAAACGCTTAAAAGCTAGTAAACAAATAAAACTACCTATTTACTTACCTATACATGGTCTACATAATAATACCTTTACGGATAGAGTATTACATTAGACAATATTTTAAAAATACAAAATAAGTGGTGATCTAGTCCACTGTAATGTAATGTCTTACTCATCTAAACAAAATTTCAGGCATATATATTTCTAAAGTAGGTATGTAATTATAATGAAATAAAATTACTACAACATTGACCTATTTACATAATGCACTACTTAATCAAGAAAAATATTAGAATCAGCAATTTAGGGGCTACAGTACACAACACGTTAATGCATACATGTTGTAAATATAACCAGTGGATCCAATCAGGGGAGCCAAGTGGATCGAGGGAAAAAATCATACTGTTTGTATTTTTTTTTATAGTGAGAAATATTTAAGATGAGACTAAAACAATAAAAACAAAAATCGTTAAGGACCTTCGTAATGTCATGGAGTTTATTCTGTTATTGTAGGCCTCGTGGTCGTCAACAGTGGTCGCTCATACCACCACAACAGTAGGAAGAGGTGCAGATCGAAGAAAAAACGCCGGGATAAGCCGTAAAATGTATTCCTCAAGAATCCACCACAACTTAAATGTTATTACAATTAATACAGTCACTATTAACATTATATTTCGGTAAAATAGACAAAATTACGTCCTGCGCCGATAGACGGAAATTGAAGAGAGAGAGCGAATGAAAAAGCTAGTGTTGCCATTGTCAAGTGAAAATAAAGCTCTACACTCATGTCACAATTAAATTGTGTGTCCATACATACTCCAACACTTCCCCTTATGGCACACAATTGAAATACTCAATGTCAAAAAAAAAAAATTAAACCAAAAACTCTACATTGAATAGACTCTACATCTTATATTGAGGGGGCTCTACGTTATAGCATTATCAGTCTCTACATATCTAGCAAGAATATGAATGACATGCACATAATATTATACCAATTTTATATAATACAGTCAGTCTTTAACATTTCAAACCATGCAAAATACTAATTTACATTTATAGCTTTAACAAACCTTTCATGTTTAATTCTACCTAAAGGTTTGGTCAATACATCAGCAAGCATATTTTCCGTAGGTAAGTACTTAACATTAACCAATTTCTTATTAACAAGGTCCTTAATGTAATGATAACGAAGGTCAATATGTTTTGTACGTTTGTGACAATATTCTCTAACTAACAATAATTTTTGGGCACTTTGATTATCATTAAATATTAAATTTGATAAACTTTTATTATGATTAGGAACAATTTCTGAAAGCAAATTTTGAATAAAACAAATATCTTTACAGACATCACTGATGGCTAAGTATTCTGCTTCAGCACTGGATAATGCCACACATTTTTGTTTTCGAGATTCCCAGTTAACTGTATCATTACCTAATTTTATCACAAAACCGGTATATGACTTTCGATCAGTTATATCATTGGCCCAGTCTGCGTCAGTATAGGCACTTAAACACCAATCCCTACTTTTATGAAAACATAAAGAGTAATGAATTGTACCCGCCAAATAGCGCAGAATGCGTTTTGCGGCTACCCAATGAGTCCTATCGAAACAGTTATTGAATTGGCTAAGCTGGCTACAAGCATATGATATATCTGGGCGAGTGCAAACTGACAGATACATCATCGAACCAAGCAGCTGACGATAGTTATAAACATCATCCTGTAAATAGTCATTACCTTCAGACTTCTTAAGTTTACAGTTAACCTCCATGGGAGTGGAAACAGGCTTACAGTTTTCCATGCCAAAACGAACAAGCAATTTACGAATGTATGAACTTTGATCAAGTTTTAAAATACCTTTAACTCTATCTCTTGAAACATTCATGCCTAAGCAACTTTTTAGAGTACCTAGATTCTTTACATTAAAATTTCTTTCAAGAATAGAAACCAATGTGTTTTTATTATTGCTATTCTGACTAGAAAATACATAAAAGTCATCGACATATAACGCTATTAATACCAAGTCATTATCAGTGTATTTAACATAAACACATGGTTCACATTTAGACTGAACAAAATTATTTTCAGATAAAAAGTTATGTATCTTACAGTTCCACATTCTACTGGCCTGTTTCAAACCATAAATGCTTTTCTTTAACAAGCAAACTTTGTTAGGATATTTGTCACAAAAACCTACAGGTTGCTCCATATAAATTATTTCATTTAAGTCGCCATTTAAAAATGCTGTAGCTACATCTAAGTGATCTATATTTAAATCATATTGATTAGCAAGGGAAAATAATATTCGCATTGTTGAGTGACGTACTACAGGCGAGAAAGTATCGTTATAATCTATGCCTTCCCTCTGCGTAAAGCCTCTGGCAACTAGACGTGCTTTAAAACGATCAAAATTCCCCGACGCATCGTACTTAACTTTGTATACCCATTTACATTTAACAACATTGCTATCTTTGGGTCTATCTACTAGTTCCCATACATTATTGGCGACAAGAGCATCATACTCACATTGCATGGCGTGCTGCCATTCCTTGCTGCATGCGGAGTTCATCGCCTCCTCGTAAGTAAGTGGTTCATCGACAAGAGAGTTACTTTTATCATGCACTAATAGACTCATATCATAATCAGAAAATCTTATAGGCTGTACATTACGTGTTGAGCGAATAGGACGACCTATGTGCGTATCGACAGTCTCAGGACCAGTCGGCGCTACATCTTGAGCCGAAGTCTCGCGCGTCGCACTCAGACGCTCAGCGGCGTCGACGACTCCCGCAGACGATTCAGCGGAGCTGGACTCATCCTCGCTGCCTGTGCAGTACTCTCCTTCTGAAATTGAACAAGAACCACTATTAAAACTGTGATCATTTTCTAAATTAAATTGGGAATTTTCATTATTAAAATTTAATTTATTATTGTCAATATTTGCATTTAATTCATTATTATTAAAATTATTAATTTCATTTAAATTCAGTTGATTATTATTATTAATAATTTCATTATTATTTTGAACATTACAAATATTATCACAGTTTGGTTGCATATCTAAGTCAAAATTATAAAAATTAAACTCTTCAATAGTTTGCGCAGAACAATTAAAATTAGGGTTATAAAATTTCGTTTCTAAAAATGCCACATTACGTGAAATAATGACCTTAGTGGGGTTAAAGGGATCAGCCAACCGAAAACCCTTTGTTGTGTCACTATATCCCACAAAAATAAATTCCTTCCCCTTAGCGTCAAGTTTGGTACGTTTTTGCTCAGGAATAAGCGAATAAGCAGTGCAGCCAAACACCCTGAGATGGCTGAGATCAACCTTTGACCCTGACCAAATTTCCTCAGGAATTTGCCCAGACAAAGCCGCAGTGGGAGATCTATTTTTTAAATATAAAGCTGTCATCACAGCTTCTCCCCAAAAACGTTTGCTAAGGCCAGAATGCTGCAACATGCAACGTACTTTTTCAAAAAGAGTTCTATTAAGTCTCTCAGCGACACCATTTTGAGCAGGAGAATAAGGAACAGTGGTCTGGTGGATTATACCTTGTTTTTGCAAGTAATTTTTAAAATTTATACTGCAATATTCACCACCATTATCAGTTCTAAGGCATTTTATAGGCAAACCTAGCTGTTTTTCGACTAAGGCTTTAAATTTAATAAAACAATCAATTACCTCAGTTTTATTCTTCAATAGGTATCCATAAC
Source organism: Aproaerema taeniolella (assembly GCA_949987775.1). NCBI lineage: Eukaryota > Metazoa > Arthropoda > Insecta > Lepidoptera > Gelechiidae > Aproaerema > Aproaerema taeniolella. Next base: position 16,059,655 of record OX465247.1, on the reverse strand, counting down.
TCTTCCTGGTGTAATCATCCGTAAAAGTGAGGAGATATTTCGCTCCACCCCAGCTGACCTCCGGCATGGGGCCACATACGTCACTGTGCACGAGCTGCAGTGGTTGTGTCGTCTTGCTGGTACTTGCAGTAGGGAAAGGCTCGGCCGTAAGCTTCCCCTTGAGACAAGCTTCACATTTGTCATGTAGATTTTCATCCTGAAACACGACACCACACTCATGCAATCTTAACCTAGACATACCTGCCAGGTTCAAGTGGCCCAGCCGTTGATGCCAAATATCAGTACTTGATGAGGCAGAGGCAGCAACTGCAGCACTCGGTGTATTCTGCCTATCATGCAGGATCAAAGAGTGCATCCTATTGAGCGAATTATCCTCAAAAATACATCCATTTAATTTGTAAATACCATTGATACAAATAGCCTTTGCTAGAAAATTGCCAGAAACTTTATCACTATTATTTTCAAATATGAAACAACCCTCATTATTAAATTGTAAAATAAAACCATCTTGACATAATTTAGAGACTGATAAGAGATTTGTGGACAAGTTTTCAACAAACATAACATTTTTTAAAATTCTCACCTGTTTGTTCAATAAAACATGCATGTCTCCAGTACATGTACTCATCATTTGTTGATTATTTGCCACAGAGATTACTTGAACACTAGTGTCTTTAATATTAGATAATAGTTTCTTATTATTGCACATATGATTACTGGAACCACTATCGATGAATAGTTGTGTAGAAGTGTGAGCCAAAAATGCAGTTATGGGCTCTTTTTCTTCTTTCTTCTTCTTTTGTTGCTGTTTCTCTCTCTTAAGCTTGAAGCACCTTGGCTTGATATGGCCAGATTTACCACAATAAGCACAAACTATTTGTTTCCTTGCAGCAAATGCTGTAGTCGAAGTAGTGCTTTCTTGTTTTCTCTGAGCTTCTTGAAGCAGCCTTGTTCTTACTAGCTCACTTTGTAGATTCGAAGAAATACACAACGTTTCCAAGTTTGAAACTAAAGAGTCATAATCCTGCGGCAGACCACTCAATAGAATCTCAGCTATTTCTGCATCTTCTATGACTTTACCGATGTCAGACAACTGGTGTACTAAAGACATAACTTTCTCTATGTAGTCAGACATTCCACTGCAACTACTAAATTCTATATGATGCAGCTGACGAAGAAGAAGTACTCGTCTGTACAATCCACGGTCTTCAAAGACATCTGCAAGCTTTTTCCAAGCTTCACGAGCAGTCTTAGCTTCTCTTACATACTGGAATAATGCTGGCTTGATGCTGAGACAAAGGCGAGCCAGCGCACGCTGATCGCGCGCGGCATCCAAGCCCTCGTCGCTTGTCCTGTCAATCAAATCCCATAGCCCTTCTAGATTTAACACCATTTTAAGGGCAAACTTCCAGCTGTGGTAGTTACTCACTCCTTCCAGCTTCTCCATGGCGCCTGCGCCGCCCAACAGCATCTGCGTCGAAATAGGCGGGCCATCTGTCGCAGGCATGTTGGCCGCGTGCGGTTCGCACCAATCCTCGTCGCGACGGCTTTATGAGCGGTTGATGATTGCAGATTATCTCGCTGGACTAAATAACCTGTTATTGTAGGCCTCGTGGTCGTCAACAGTGGTCGCTCATACCACCACAACAGTAGGAAGAGGTGCAGATCGAAGAAAAAACGCCGGGATAAGCCGTAAAATGTATTCCTCAAGAATCCACCACAACTTAAATGTTATTACAATTAATACAGTCACTATTAACATTATATTTCGGTAAAATAGACAAAATTACGTCCTGCGCCGATAGACGGAAATTGAAGAGAGAGAGCGAATGAAAAAGCTAGTGTTGCCATTGTCAAGTGAAAATAAAGCTCTACACTCATGTCACAATTAAATTGTGTGTCCATACATACTCCAACATATTCATATACCGAGTTTCTGCAATTTTTCTTGCAGGGCAGTCATCGTCACCGGTCTTATAGTTACTCGGCTCCTTAAAGTGCATTCATGTAGCACATTTCACAGGCTCTGCCTTCTTCGAACATTATTTTATAGAGTGACCCATATCACCGCAATCACCACAGATGTGTTTATCCTATATACTAGCTTCTCTCCTGGGACTTCGTTTCCGTGAGAGTTTTGGGAATGAATTATAAATATAAACCTTCCTCTTGAATCATTCTATTTTTTGCTGAAAACTGCATTAAAAGAGATGTAAGCGCACAGACAGCGGAAGCGATTTCATTTTATACTATGTAAAGAAAGAAGATTGGAATTAGATTTATATATTTCCTTGTTCATCTCTTCTCAATGTAGGACATCCAGATAGTAATTTGTGATACTTTTAATATAATATAGATTTTGTACTTCTGACCGCAGTTACTGAGGTCATAACACTCATAACTGTTAATCACCTATTAAATCATAAACACTCATCTATCGTTATGTGGTAATATTGTCAAATACTGGGTTACTTCCCAGCGTTATACTTAACGCTGTTATACTACCCAGTATTGACATTTTTGCTGATTCTCAAACCTCATTTAAACATAAACTTCTTGAGTAGTTTGACTCTATAGTCGGTTTTATTATTTTTAATATTAGGTACCATTCAAACATTTTATGCTGTAATATTAAAAGGCTCCAGAGGCCAGCACATCAGGTTGCCCAATTTTAATTGCAAAACCCTTCTTATCCCAACTACACAGAGAGCTTACTTGTGGTAGCCTGATGTGCGACCCTCTGTACCATCTAACTTCAAAATTCTTTGCTTTGTTATTTTTGTTTTACTGATTTCAGATCTCATTTGTTTAGTAATTAGATTTTAGATACTTCTTTTTTTCTTTAGATTTTATTTTAATTTAAGTACCTACGTTGTTGCCTTGATAGTTAAGAAATACTCTGTGTGCTTGTAATTGGCAAACATATTTATACATTTATCTATTCATAAATTTAAATTGTCAAATATCAATTATGTCTTGCTGTTAGTACACCTTTAAATAAATAAATAAATATTGTATATCTAAAATAAGAATAAGATGTATTTACAGTATGTACAGAGGGCTGGACATCAGGTTACAACAAGCGTGCACTCTGTGCTGTTAGGATAAGGACGATTTTGCAATGAAAATGGAGTAACCTGATGCGCTGCTGATGCGCTTGCATACATATCCTTTCCCTGAGATAAGAATGTTATATAAGTAATAAGTTAGTGTTAAGAATTCATTTGTGTTTTGATAAAACAGTGAATAAAAAGCTTATTTTTCGTATGTAGTTTTAAATTTTAATATTTAATTTAATAAAATATGTCCCCATTTGCTACGTCACCTAATATCGATACTTTATATTTTATCGATATCAGTGTGCACATCACTAGATCTGTCAAATTATTTTATCGATGTTAGTGTGTACATCACTAGATCTGTCAAACAATCCAGTTGGGAAGCAACCCTTGGAAAATCTCAAAGCTTATCGCTAGTATGGAAGTTCCGTCTCTTAAACGCAGTGACATACTCTTTGACAGACCATATACCCATAGAGTATAGACTATAGATAGTGAGGGGAACCCACATTAACTAAATTAGTGATGTAACTTCTCTACAGTATCATGCTGCAAAAAGGCTGCGGAAAAAATTTAGATGTAGGTATCAAAGCTGGACTGCGTTGCACACGGTGATCGGTTGAGAATAACACCACCCCATCTCTTTCCGTGGCTTTCGTAATCCATCTTACGCACGACACCTCAGTTTGTAATCCCTCCTAGCCTTCTAGTAATCCATCTTAGGCAACGTCACCTCAGTTTGTTTTCAATCTGAGGTGGCGTCTATGGTTTCATGCGGTGTGGTAGGCTCTGTAAAGGGCTGTCTGGTTAGCGACCACCCTCCTACCGAAGTCCGATGCCAAACAGTTTGCTGTGTTCCGTCGGTGCGTGGGAGTACCAGTGCCTTAATTGGCATTTTCTGGGTTAACTCGCTCCATCGCCGACCTCATCTATGACTTTGGTGAAGATTGGGGTCAAGAGTTAACCCATCTTATAATAACAAAAAAAAAATGAACCACCATGTGCAATTGTGCACACATTTTCAGGGTCTTAGTTGCTTCAAAAGACTAAAAACTAATAATGACGAGGCTGATTTGATTTGAACAATAATTACTGTTACGTGCTAGGTTCCGATTCGGAGTGAAACACCAGTGACTATGATTTAGGTGTTTATTCAGCAGCTAAATAAATCCTAGATCCTCACAGAAGCCGTCAGCCCAGGGGGGCTACCACCTAAGTGAAGTTGACGCTGGGTGAACGAATGGAATGTTGTCGATTGCTTCTTTATAAGGAGACCTTGATTAATGATATGAACCAAACACAGCAATGTACATCATTCCATTCGTTCAATCAGCATCAACTTCGCTTAGGTGGTAGCCCCCCAGTCGCAGAGTCAAAATCGTAGTCCGTAGTCACGCCGTGGTCGTAGGTTCCTTCCGTAGGTCAAAGTCCGAATCACGTCAGCTAACGTTGTTCTAGGTCGCGCTGTAGTCGTAGGTTTCCTTTTCCTCGCTCCGATGTTTCGCTTGTATCGCTTGAGATCAACTGCCTCCGCTAGGCGCGGCTCGCCCGCATTTATATTCGGCCGGAAGGGGCTCTGGAATAATCCCGATAGTCGCTCTCGTAAAAATCATGCGCAGTTATACGTCCACGAAGTAAACAACTCGTTGCTAAGGCCGGTGTTCTCACGATGTGTGCACGTGTGCACGGGATTATGTCCTTTACGTCCTATCTTGCGTCAATCTTGCGTGTACTTTGTGATGACGCAGCTTTGTTTTGTTGCTACGCAACCCTTTTTTTTGTTGTTTACGTCGCCGATCTATTTTTTTTGTATGTGAGCCTTCTCGAACTGGACTTGTATGTTGTTCCTCCTATTTTCTCTCGAATACTCGGGCCCGGCCGCAACATTACAATACAAACACATTATTTGGGAATTAATCTTCTTATCGTATAGGTATAGTCAAGTGTGTGGCGAAGTTGGCTAACCCTGGTGTCAGAGTTTTCAAACCGCACAATGGCCTCTGACTTGGTTTTTTACGACTTAAGTCAATCGACGCATGAAAACGCTCGTGATAAATTGCCACTTTGGTCACTCATCAGGTTCCTTTACGTTGCTTTACCTCACTGATCGGTTGAGATCAGCGAGCGCCACTGGGCTACGAGCGCTTCTTGGGAATCAATAATACATGTTATTGATTTCTGTGTGTTAAATGTCAAATTTAAGCTGCGCGCAGATTTTTAGTAAACTTTGACACATCATATCATGGAAACTATAAGTCGTATTAAAATGAATGTTAACTTATTTATAGGCAATTTATCAATAAACAAATTAGTCGTTGGCCATTTTGTCCTAGCTTGTAAAGTTTTCCTGAAAATTGAGGAAATCTGTAAAACGGGACACTTTTCAAGGGGGGAGGGGTGACGCCGAATGCGAGGGGGGGGCGGGGGCGGGAGAGTAGTGATTTATAATGTACTTATTGATAAATAACACTGCAACATCAAAACATAATTATTAATTTTACCGCTACAAAATCTATAATGAATATATTATTAGTTGTTTTTGTTAAACAGAAATGCAACTTTTGAAAATATCGACATGACATGACTGATTAATAGGTTTTCGGGGGTGCTGATTTCGAAAAAGATATCCATTTTAAAATCCAAGATGGCGCATGTGACTTCGATATGGGAGTCATTTAATAGGTTATTGGGGGTGCTGATCACATCCGTTTTCAAATCCAAGATGGCGGACATGTAGGTACTTTTTTTAAAAATGTGGACATAGGTGTCGTTTAAAAGGTTTTTGAAGGTGCTGCATCCGTCGTCTTGGATATCAAAATGGATGATGTTTTAGAAACTAGAACCTGCCAAAACCTATGAAACAAAATCCATGTCAGAATTTTCAAAAAAGTGGAATACGCCATCTTGGATTTCAAAATAGATGTGATTTCCGATACCAACACCCCCAAAAACTTACTAAACGACATTCGTGTCGACATTTTCAAAAAAGTGCATCTCCGCATTTTTCTCCATCTTAGATTTCAAAATGAATGTTATTTTCGAAAACAGCACTCCCGAAAACCCTATTAGATGACGCTAATATGTTAATAACTTCTAACTTACTTTCTAATTTACTATTTGTTATTCCAACATAAATGTTTTTGCGTGCTGGCTGGGGATAGGGCAAGAAGTGGCCGGGGATGGGGCACTCAAAGCTGGAGATTGGGCGTCTGGAGCCTCTTGTCTTTTTGTTAATTTTACCGAAATAATGAGTTCAACGTTTGTTTTTTTTAATGAATATGAATAACAAGACTCTGTTTTATGATATTTCAATTCAACCGAAAAAATAATGGTTTTACAATTTTTCTACAATACTTTACTGTGGGGCAGTATTGCCATATATACGGATTTTTCCGTATATGTACGGATTTTGCAAGTTCAATACGGATGAATCAAGATTACGGATTTTATACGGATTTACTCTAAACACAGAATTAGCTTCAAAAGGACGTTTTCGAGCCTTCTTTACCAAATTTTGACCAATTTCGTCACAACGCTGGTGAGTTTGCTCCACTGTTGTGCGGCAGTACCTACAGCAAAATTTCTTCAATGAAGACGAAACCAAGAAATAAATTATGTACCTCGTCGATAATGGACCCGCTACTACTAAACAGCTTTTAGGGAATTACCCTCTTTTGATTTAAATCTTGGCTCAAAAATGTTACGTTTAATTTTTATACGGAATTCATACGGAATTTGAATCAAAATACGAGTAGTCGGGCAGAATTAGCCGATCACAGTGTTAAAATCTGGGAAATTGTAACCAGCAATTAAAAATGTTTTTTTTTGCTATAGATCTTTGCGTTGGTATAGAATAGAATCTTGTATTATGGCAATCTGCGTGATCGCAATGAGGACTATCGTTTTTTGTCTCACTAGGTGGCGCCACTGTAGAGTGAGGTTGAAACCCACTGTAAACAATCGACAACAGCCGGGACCGACAGCTTAACGTGCCCTCCGAAGCATGGAAACGCTCGTGATAAATTGCCACTTTTGGTCACCCATCCGGTTCCCTGCCTCTGTGTACGTTGCTTAACTTCACTGACCGCTTAAGATCAGCGGGCGCCACTGGGCTACGAGCGCTTCTTGGCTGCTGGTGACGAGGTTGAAATTGGAATAACTTGGTCCTTTTACTTGGAGCATTGAATGATGGCATGGCGTAAAAGGATGCACTGCCTAACAGAAAGGAAACTCTTCGGTCGCCATACATGGTGTGGAGACAGCTTAGCAAATACTTAAATGGTGCAACTAGCCATATCCATGGTCGGCTACAACAAATTTTTTTTCCGGAAACGTCAGTTTAATGAGTTTTCGTCATTTACTTACATTGGCACTACGAAATACCTACGTCAGAAAGCGACGTACAGATTTCTGGTTTTTATGTTTTATAGTGATATTTTGGGTTTTCATTTCAAAATGGAAAGTCCTTATTAATATTAAAAACCATTAAACAATAATATTTTTTTCGGAGGAAAATTCTACAGGAAAATCATAAACTGTATGGTCTGAATTCAGGGTTTCAGTTTTTGCTAAGCTGTCTCTCCCTTACACGGGCGTAGCCAGAATTCTATTTCGGGGGGAAAAGAATTCTTAGAGGAGTTTAAGGAAATAAATTATGGTTTAAGGAATAAATACGCGTGCGCGCGTTTAGGGATAAGGGCAGGAAGATGATCATGATTTAGAAAATTTCCGGGGGGGTTTGACAACACCCCCCCCTCCCTGGCAACGCCCATGCTCCCTTACACCCTGTATAATTGTGCAAATTATATGCAGACATAGCAATCTGTGATTGTAACACGTAAGCAATCAGCAGCTATCTGGTCGGAGACTGACCGCAATGGACGACCAATCTGCGTCAACTTCATCAATCACCGACGATGGGCTGCCAGTTCGAAAATGAAAACCATTTCACGACATGGTTGATCTTCAAACTACAATCTGCAGCTCGAGCGTGACGTCATCGCGCGCGGAATGCGCCGAATCAAAATATCAATATTGACAACGCCAGAAGGCGAGCAAGCCTCGTGCAATCAAAGTGAAGTTTCACCGTCAGCCGAGTGGCGTGCCGCGCGAATTTCGTCTCAATGGCAACGTTGGAATGATAATGGCATAGTATAATAATTCCAAGTCAAAAACGTAAGAGTCACCGACTTCAGTCCCAAAAAGACAATTTTTTCGAGAGTTTCCCTCAATTTCTTCAGGATTCCACCATCAGATCCTGGTTTCCTTACCATGGGACCACCCTTGGGATACTCCCTTTCCAACAAAAAAAGAATAATCAAAATCGGTTCATAAACGACAAAGTTATCCGCGGACATACATAAAAAAAATATATACGTTCGAATTGAGAAACCTCCTCCTTTTTTTAAGTCGGTTAAAAACGGCAAAGTATCTATGCGTCGCCGCACGCACACTCAAACAAAATCTCGACCCGTTTCGGTTGGGGCTAGCTAACACCGCACAAGGTTCGAGTGTGCGTGCGGCGACACATACTCGTAGATCTATGGTGCGAGAAAATGCACGATGGGGGAAAGTCACAGATACGTTCCAAAAAAAAAATCAACAGCTAAGAGGAGAGAACTTCCTAAACATATTCATTTTGTACAACTTTAGAGTTGCAGCGCGGCTGTCAAAAAAATGTCCAAAACTGTCAAAACATGTTTTTTGCGATTTACCGGTAAAACACGCGTCTGGCGGTAAAAAAAACAAAATAAAAATACAAACAAAATAAGTTTTTATGAGTCCTGATAGGTTTGGTAGTTTTTGCGCAATCTACAAAAACCCGTGCGGCCGTGTTTGTTGGCCATTTCCTCGAAATGCAATAACTCTCGTTATATATTATATAAAGAGCTTAAATTTGGACTGAAGGTAGATATTACAGCCTCTAACATCTGTACTAAATTTTAGCTCGATCGCATTTAAAATTTCTGCAAACCGCAGCAAAAACTGAAAAATGGTCCTCTTTGTGATCAACGTTTTAGGGACTTGCACTCTCTTAAACTTTGTGAAACTTTGACATATTGTACTAAAGAGGGATTAGGAAAAGAGAATGAAAGGTTCCAAAAGTATCTACGTAGTCTACAAACTTTTTTAGGGCCATTTTACGAGAGGACCATTTATCAGTTTTTGCTGCAGTTTGCAAAAAGTTTAAATGCGATCGAGCTAAACTTTAGTACAGATGTTAGAGGCTGTTATATCTACCTTCAGTCCAAATTTCAGCTCTTTATATAATATACGACGAGAGTTATTGAATTTCGAAAAAATGGCCTAAAAATAAGTTTTTTTGCGGATTGCGCAAAAACTACCAAACCGATCGGGACTTAACAAAACTCATTTTGTTCGTCTTTTATTGCGGTTTTTTGTTACATAACACTTACCGCAGTTTTTTGTGACAATAAATTCAAGTGATAAACAGTGTTTCTGCTCCGTTTGGTAGATTTTTCACTGAAGACGAGGCTGCATGGACGTAGTTTCCTTTGCCTTTCCCGAAAGGGATAAATTAAACACAAAAAAATTACTGTACGGTCCAAAAAATTACAAGACGAGGCTGCATGGACGTAGTTTCCTTTGCCTTTCCCGAAAGAAATCGTAGTATAATTATACTATTTATACCAGAATTTCATTAAGTGTATTATGTAGTATTGTAATGACAGTATACTACGCGAAAATACCAGATTTTTTATCGACCAGTGGAAGGGTAGTTTTTAATGTGATTCTTTATAGTCCTAGTTGTTATGGAAACCAAGCTGCATTTTAGGGGGCCCGCTAAGTACGGCACCTTTATTCTATGCCAGGGAGGCTACCACCGTTCTTGCGTGAATTTGACGCGATGATTTTGATGCTGACGGAAGGAAGCTGATTCAATTGGTACCATGGGGACGCATTGTTTGCGAACTAGTGAGAAAAATATAAGAATGAATGACGTCGGGGATCTTAAATATGGATATAAGAAATCTATAAGAAGTCAGAAAAATATAAATTGGGTTCTCAAAGCTCTCAAAGATCTTGAAGCATACGAAGCATAAGACAAAATTGGATTAAATCTCACTTTGGGCTGCCATGACACGTCACGTGACAGGCCGTCTAAGTCGAAGCTTGAAAGAATGAACGATCCCATGCGTACTCTTTTTTTTTTCTGAAACAATTGGTACCATGTAAGGATTTTCCGACTTTATGGAAATTGATTTTCACGCTTTTGAAGTAGGCGACTCCTCCGGCGTCAACATCGCAAGTTTTCCTTTGAAAAACATTATTTAGCGGCTTAATAAAATACATAATTTGTAAATTTGTTGTTAGAAAGTCATTTTGTATATAAACTAAGAAAGAAAACCTTCCAAAACTAAAATTTTTTTTTTCGTAATTTTGAGTTTTGTTTTTGTATGTATTTTAAATTTTCCCGCGTGATGTTTCCCATCCTTCCATCTCATTTCACATCTCGCTCTTGTATCAAAGAGTATGTAGTCTTGTAAACTCCTTGGCTCTTGTCATTGTAACTTGCTGTGGAGATAAACATTTGAAGTTTTTACAGTAATCACAACAATAATATTTTTGGCGAAAACGAAAATCTGTTGGTGATTAAGTACTTCTGAGGGCAACCACTACTAGATAAAAACTTAATATTACCCAGTAGACAGACTGAAACTATACAAAAGCCGGCTATACTATACAAAACGTCGGCTCTGCTGTTTGGATTCCCAGGTACAAAATAATTTTAAATTACAAATTACCCCCCCAGTCTTCAATTTTTTCAGATGAATCTATTGCTATATTGGAGGCTGTTTCATATATCGAATCACATAATATTAATAAATCCATTATATTCTCGGACTCTAAAAGCTGTCTTCAAGACTTAGTTAAACCCCCTTTCCATGCGAAAGATAATTTCATTGTAACTCTAAAAATAAAAGAGGTTTTATATAGATGCCATCAATCAAATATCAATGTTGTATTGGCCTGGATCCCGAGTCATAGCGGAATTCCGGGCAACGAGGCTGTAGACTTGTGCGCGAAGGATGCTATCCACATTGGTTGTGTTAAATATAGTAAGTGCTACTCTCGAGATGTGAGATCCTCTGCTAAACCACATTTGGAACAGACTTGGGATATATTATGGCAACTCTCTAGACAAGTTAAGGGTAAACACTATGGAAACATCCAACCCTTCATTCCTGCCAAACCTTGGTTTTATAAATTTAATAATCTTGGAAAGATAGTTACATCCATAATGATTCGATTGCGCTTAGGCCACGTTTGCTCTCCTGTGTTCTTGGCCAAGCTTCACATCCGCGACAGCTCTCTGTGTGAGTGCGGTCTTGAAGAGGGAAACCTTGACCACTTGTTTTTTAACTGCCCAAATCTTAATACATCCTTGTATGACATGCTCCCCAGGAACATCCCTCGTCCTGTCAATGTAAATTATCTGCTCACTTTGGTCCCGACCTCCTTTTGTGTTGTTTTGGCGAAATTTATAAAAATTAATAATATAAAATTGTGATGTAGAATTAATAACATACCTATAGGTATACTTACTGAAATATATATATTTTTTGTCTATGTTTTGTCCCTCCTTATGTTTGCTAACCTTACCCACTGTGTTACTAACCATATCTTATTTTATTTTCTTTTTTATAGACAATCGACGGAACTACTTCACATCCCAGTTTACCGTAAATCTGCTTATCTACCGGAAAATTGTAGTAAAGAAGTTCTTCTCAAGCACTTGACACTGGCAGAATCATCGCTAAAAAGCCGATGGGGCCATAAAATCCAAGAATTGATTGATTACCCAGTAGACAGACTGAAACTATACAAAAGCAATTTGATTGCAGAAGAAGTGTTTATGTTGTGGAGAAACATAATCTTCCTTATCAATTTAGTGGCTACTGGCACAGTAAAGACCCACTGCAAACTTGAGTTTTCCCAGCAGACAGTTAAGATGTCTGGAAAAAGTCACAAAATTGATTCAATGTGCCTGAATTTTATTTTTGCTTGTACATGTGAGTGAAGATAGAAAATGATGGGATAAACACCTGAAGGAACTTCTAGATACCATGAGGAAACTCAACTCTTCGACTTCATCAGTATACACAAGACGTAATGCTAATGCATCTTCCAACAAGTGATTTTCACCTATAAGAGACTGCGGACATTCCGGAGAAAGTTCTGTATTTATTTTCAACAGTTTTTTTCTTGGATGAATTATGACAGTTTGATTTTTAGTTTACTAGGTGATTTATTGGGAGAATTTATTGGAATAAAATAAAATTATGTGGAACAAGTTTTTTTATTCATATATGCATGTTAATCTTATTATATCAGATATCACTCATTTTCCAAACAAAGTCCTTGTAACAGGCTCTATACATCTTATTCTCAACCATCCTCATCATTCTCAGTTTTGTTCTTATTCGAATACCCATCATTCCAAAAATTATACATTCAGTTTTTGATTGGTGCTAGAGCCTTTTACTATGTATCTTTACTGTCAACTAGTTAAAATCATGTAACTCTATTAGGAAGTTCCCAATACACAATAAATCAAAGTTATTATGTTGGTTTGATTGGTAGTCTTCCAACAATAATAATTATCATATCATTGACGGTGTTCTCAGTGTACATACATGGCAGTAGTTGTGTTCGTGAAGAATTATCTTAATGAAAGGCAGCCACATCCCTGAGAAAGTTCGATTTTTTTTTTCTCAGCAGCTTTACCACGATAACGACAAACTCGCGCTCGGCTCACGGTGAAACTTCACTTTGATTGCGCGAGGGTCCCGCGCAAAGAATTGCTCGCCCTATGGCGTTGTCAATGTTGACATAGGACCGCGGTGTTGTTGCGGCGCTGTCACTAACGTACAGTCAAGAGCAGGTCACGCTTTACACTACCAATTTAAGCTGAGCTCTGATTTATACTGCGCGCCATACAATGCAGGGCCGGTCCAAAGTGTCAAGCTTGCCAGTCATCTTTTAAAAGCTTACTTTGCACATGCTTTACAAAACCTAAGATGACTCACTCCACCTGGAAATAAATTAAGTTAATGAAAGCAGATTAATTAATTCTTTTCATCTTATTTAATATAACTGGGAAAACTTCATCTCCTTCAGAATGAAATAACATATTGTAAAAAAAGAAGTCTAAATGTGTTTTTTATAAGATGTACTTCAGAGACTGTGCTCAGAGGCTGCATTGGCTCATTCCGCCTGCCCCTTTTTTCCATCGGACATCCAGATGCACTGCGGGTATCACCCTTATCTTGTCAAGATCCCTCGGATACGTACTGAGCGCTATTCTTCATCTTTTATATTGCGCACTGCCAAGGAGTGGAATTCCCTGCCGGTGTCTGTATTTCCGAGTTCATACAACCCAAATATCTTTAAAGTACGAGTGAATAGGCTTCTTCTGGGTGAGTTCGCTACATCCTCGACCACATCTTTTCCCTAAGCTAGATTGTGGTCAAGAGCGAACCCATCTAAATATATAAAACAAAGTCGTGTTAGTTACACCACTTATAACTCAAGATCGGCTGGACCGGTTTCCATGGTTTTTGATTTGTTGTATTTCTCTCCATCCCGAATAGCAGAATAACTATTAAAAACATTGGAAAATTGACGGGAAAATTCCCACGGGAACGAAGTCCCGGGTGAAAAGCTAGTTTTTTATAAAAAAAAAAAAAATGACTTCAGACATTACAACACAAAGAATGTAAACAGAAAATACTAGTGTTGATATTATCTTTGGGTAACACAAACAGAAGATGAGCAAAATAGAAAAACTAAATAAAAAGATGGAGACAAAAAATAAATAAAATAGTAAGACAGATCAGTTAAAAATAGGAAGTAATGAAAAAACAAAAAGAACAACCTTTAAGTTTCCCGTCTGTTCTTTTCGGGGGAAGACTGCACCTTTGCAAACAGACAGACTCAAACAAATGTTATTGACATAAGTAGGTACTTAATTAGAAAAATTTCATTCAATTGTTGATTTTTTGTGATTTTGCTAATGTCAGAGTATTTTAAGTAGTATTAAAATAGGGAAAGGCAAAAAGTGACCAACATCAAGTAAAGAAACTCTAATGGTTGTAATAAACCAGAGCATCGTCTGTTGATCAGCAGGGAGCACCGCTAGCAGGTCAGGATGATGATGACTTTGGAGCACTAAGATGTTATGTTATGACAGTCGAAACATTTAATGTTCTATGAAGTTAAGATATTTTGAATTGAGTTGACACATTTAGGTTAACATTAGGTTCCTTTTAAAGTTTTCTTCAAAACTTTTAAAAGGAAATATTTGCAAAGTCCTAGCAATTCGTACTTGTGTGTTTGTGCAGTGTTGTGTGTAGAAAAACGGCTTCACTCAGCTCTAAGTTGTTTCTTGTAAGACCGGCAGAGTGAAGCCTGAACGTAAGTGAATAGGTATAGTGTGATGATGAAATAATGTGTCATAGAACAGACATAGGTACGTTCATAAATAATGATAAGTATATGTAAAAGTTGGTATGATAATATTTGCTTATTATGATTATTAAGTATGTTAGATTTGATAACACTTTGGCTTGGCTCCATTATATTGACTTGAAATTGTAAGAAAGAAGAACAAACAAACAATCTCAGTAAAACAATATTAAGATTTTTGTGTTAGGCCTACAAAACTAATAGATAAGTTCACCAACACTTTGGAATAACTACCTACCTGCGTTTTACCACTGAAGATATTTTCAACACATCTCTAAGTACAGAAAAAACCATGACAACTTCCGAGAACTTCTGCAGAAGATTGATAGGCAGATTACCAATGATATTACAATAGATAACTCATATCTTACCAATGGCTGCGTAAAAAATGCGGCGATAATATTTTCCATGCCTCAGAAAGTCTGCTTTAGAAAAGATTCTAGATGAAATTCCATCCACGGCGATAGGAAAACACCACAAAACTTACTTGGTCTTGAAACCTTTAGTAGTTAGTTTAACAGTATACGTTTTACGTGGAATTCGTCTTCCGACTCAACACCACTACACGTACTACACGAAAAACTCAAAAATATTGTTAAATTATGCTACAATTACAAAATAAACTTCTCAATTTTCTTCAAAACATCTTGATTTTAACATTTTCAATAGTGACACAGTGACAGTCACAATTCGTTTTAATATTAGAACCCATCAATTTATTTTTTGTTTTCAAGGTAAAAAAATAATTATTACATTAAAAATTAACATTTAGTTTTAAATTAATCAAAATAAAGATCAATAAGTAATGAAAAACAACGAATACATTTAAATACTGCAGCAAAACAAAACGCACTGCAAGTATCATGAGAAAGTCGTTCTTTCATTTGTTTTCACACTAGTACGCCAAAATTCAATAAAAAAATTGATTTTGATTTTGACGGCTACTAAACCATGGTAACTTTTGAATCAACTTCAATATTTTGCGTGAACATCAAATTCAAATTACTTAGCTGTGCGTTCTGTTATGCTGCAGTATTATTTTACTTTGTTCTTATAATTTACCTTTCAATGTATGTTTAAATTTTAATTACCCTTAACATTGATTTATGGACATTTTTATTGTTTACTTTGAAAACAACTAAAAAAATAAAAATGGGTCATCGGTCGTGCAGTCACATTAAAACGCATAAACTGCATAGGATGACAAGGCTGTATGATTCTTAACCTTTGCCTGCCGCAATGCGAATAATAAAACAATAAACTAAATAGTCTGTGACTGTCATCGTAAGGCGAATCAAAAACGACAACAACAAAAATATTTACCGTTTGTTTAATTTTCTTCCGCGTTCACTTGTAGTTTCCAACCTCGATATTGGCAAAATTTTCTTACATAAAAAGACAGACCCATATATGCACAAGAATAGAATTGTTTGCACCGTGATCTCTTAGTTTCCAACATTGGCATTGGCAAAATTGTCTTACATAAAAAGACAGACCCATATATGCACAAGAATAGAGTAGAATTGTTTGCACCGTGATCTCTTGTAGATTCCAATCTTGGCATTGGCAAAATTGTCATAACTTTTGAAGACAGAGCCACCCGTAACATGACCCAGTGACCGCCATAATAATATTCCTAAAAAAAGGATTGACTGATTGGGATAAATAAAGAATACCGCTTGCCATAACCTACCTTTGATGACCTACCAAGAAGTGTGTGTGTGTAGGATTACCAAGGAACATAATACTCCCTGGCGGGAGTATTGAGCTTAAAAACATTAACCGTAAGTACCCAAATAAAATTAAATGTTTTGCTACGTGATTCTGGTCGAATTGCAATAACATTACATTACATTACCCACATAAACAAACTTGTACTTGAATGTTTAAAATGTATAATTGAAGCTGAAACCAAGGTTGGCATGTCAGGAAACTTGCAAACATTGGATACGATTTGCACAGCTATTGTAGAGTTAATGACGGGGTTTTTAGTTACTAAAACCCCGTCATTAACTCTACAATAGCTTTAACTTTCCATTTAGTTACTTTTGAATACACAATATACCTAATATTTTAAGCCAGGAATAATTAATAAGTTTATAAGAATCAATTAATCCACTTTCATTAACCAAATCCATTTTCATGTCATAGCAAACAGACGACTAGATAGCGAGAGTAGCAGGCCAGCAATGGATGGAGGCTGCTAAAGATAGAGATGAGTGGAATAACTTGGAGGAGGCTTTTACCCAAAAGGGTCCACAGATGATGAAGAATCTAAATAAAAGAACATTAAGTAATTTAATTAACTTAATTTCATTTATTAACTTTGCATTTTTAATAATATTAATTGATTTGATTTAATTTAATTGCAATGTAATGTTATGTTAGATAATGCATGTGGAATGAATAAAGCTTTATTATTATTTTCATTTTAGGTGGAGTATGGAGTATTGCTCACAAACAACGGTGATACTTTGAAAGCTCTACCCGTTTCACAAGCTCAGGCCAGCAGACCTACGGAAATTAAACAATTAATTTAGGTATTCTATGTATGCCAATATATAATGCCTTCCTAGTACCTATTGATGCCAAAAGAACAATATCTAGTGCCATCATAGTTTAAGAAATAAAGGTCGTTGTTTGTGGGACTGCTGGATGGATAACAGCTCAGCAGACCCACCTCTCGTACACGGAAATGGCTAAAGTTAGAGACATGGTACTAGTTCTAAGCTTAAATGCTTTCATTGGTGCCATCGAGAAAAAAGTTTCAAACCTAGCGTTTCGGAGCTATAAAACGATCTTGGTGTGCCTGCTATCATGTTTGGTCTGCTGCGTTGAACCCTCCGCCCAGCAGGCACACCAAGATTGTTTTATAGCTCCAAAGCGCTTGAAGCAACCCACAAACAATGACCTATATTTCTTAAACTATGAAGGCAACTATACAGAGTGTTAAGTAATTCGATCTTATCCGAAAAAAATTTTTGACTTCCCATACAAAATGATTTATCAGCTGATGCAATTTGTATGGGAAGTAAAAATTTTTTTTCGTATTTCGGCATTTGTTCTTAGGGAAAGTTGTTCAGTTTCATGGGCTTATTTACCACCCAAGAGGATAAGATCGAATTACTTAACACCCTGTATATGGTTCTTTTGGCATCAATAGGTGTTATATATTGGCATACATAGAATACCTAAATTCGTTGTTTAAGTTCCGTGGGTCTGCTGGCCTGAGCCACACGTTTTACAAGGCTGTGAAACATGACTGGCATGTAGGTACGGTGAGAACTGAATCACTGAAGATTTCATTTTACTGTTACTGATCCCAACACATAGTCGTAGGGCTGGCCTTTCAGCGGCTCTTCCACCTCGGATAACATATGAATATATCAGATACCTACATTAATAAACACTCGTAACACACACACACACACATTCACACACACTTACACTCTCTTTCAACTTTTACTAACATTATGAATTTATGATATATATTTTTATTTTGTGTTAATTTGTGATAAGTACCTATAGATTTAAAATTAAAATTAAGAATAGAATGGTCTCACGAAGAGCGGTGGCTCCAAACACAGGCGAAAAGCCTAAATGGAGACACTAGCAACTCGCTTACTTTTAAATTGTTTAAAGTGAAATAAAGATATTTATTTATTTATTTTATTTATTTACTGAAATTATAATATTGTTAATTTTGTGCATAATTCTTTATTTCAGTCTTCGATCAACTATAAAGAACTAGATACACAATCCACAACAAAAAAGTTCCCTCACTAAATGATCACCCACTTGACGTTTTGGGTTGTCTTTTCGTTTAGTAGCATTCGTTCGTTCCGAAAGTAACCATGCCGCAGTGCGCAGTGAAAAATTGTAAAAATCACACCTCCAGAACATTAAAGGAATATGGAATTACATTTTTTAAATAAGTAGTTTTGTAATTATTATATGTGAATTGAAATTATCTTGGTATTTGGCCAAGAAAAGGTTATAAAACATTTTTTTAGTTTAATTTAATAACATTCGGCGATAGTATAACCCTTTAAATTGAATAGACACTAGCCGAACTTACAAATCCATACCGTTGTATTTCAACATCATTTGTTCGGGTTATGCAGTGACTCTGTTCTAAAACAAATAGAGACGCTGTTTTTTTTTCTATTGTTTTTTTTTTTTTCATTTTCATCTGTGTTATAAAATTTAAGTGTAAAGAGTATATATATTAATTCTGTTTTCTATACTTACATTAAAGGTATTATGGCAAAACCATTAATCATATAAAATTGAATTTATAAAAAATTTAACGTGCGTGACGTTTATAAACATAAAGTTTTATTGGATTTTTAGTTTTCCTAGAGATCCTGTGCGATGTGGACAGTGTACATCCGTGATCGCACGTCAAAGATGTGAAGATTTTTTTAGCCGTCGCAAAGTAGTGTCGTTTGCTCCAAGCATTTTTTAGAAAGTGACTCGTATGTCATTACAAGAGGAGTCAAAAGGTTACACAAAACAGCTGCACCTCAAATAGTATGTACCTTTTTATCACTTTTGATTTGGAGTTTCTTGTATTGAATAAAATAAAAAAAATATGTTTCATCTTCAGGACAAAGATGATGACAGCGAAGAAGACAATTTTTTTTTTTTGAGTTGGTTGTTTTTTTTTTAAATATATTATTTCTTGTACTTAAATATCTATTTAGTTTCATAGCTAATTTCCACTCTTAAATCTCAATAGGTCATTTCTGTTCAAAAAATTATACTAAGTTTTAAATAAGCAAAACATAATATATGTGTAATCGGGAAAGACACAGTTCTTTTCTTTTTGTATAAGTTATTTCATATTTCATAAAAAAATAAGCATAGAATATTATGTTTATAAGCAATAATTAAGAAGAATGGCGGCGGCTGTGATTATCAATTGTAATGTATATTAATCGTCGGTTAATTTGAAATTAATGTGATTTTTTAAATAATAAAAAACCATAAAAACTAACATAAAAGTAAACGGCTGAACCAATTTTGATAAATCATATCTGAAATCCAGCGCAAGAAGAAGCTTTCGAATAAAATAAACTGCACCATTAACATCATCAGTTTAAGAGCTATGATGCTCCTATACATACACAACACAATCAGGGGTTAAAAAGAAAACCACACCATTTCGTAGCATTTTGAATTTGTTAAAAAGTTTGTACGAAGATTTTTTTTTATGTGAAATCGACCCAACTAATATATTTTTAAAATTAACAAAGGCAACTCCACTCCTCCCATGTTCTACGTGACAGCCAGTGTCATCAAATTGTCTTACGTTATCCTTTGTTCAAAACCAAAAGTGGTATTTTACAAATTAAACAGATTTTATTTTCGACCTTATAATATTACGTTAAGGTTTAAATTAGATTAAAATGTTTGACACTTTAGAACTTTTTCATAATACATGAAGTGGTATACAACTATCTAAGTACGTATTGTAGTTAGGACACTTTTAAATTTCATTTTGTATGGGACTGTGTATCTAGTTTTCTATAGTTGATCGAAGATTTCAGTGAAATTTGGGTTACGAATTAAGACTTGTTTTGGAAAATGAATTAAAGTGCATATATGAATTAAAAAACTTATTTTAAAAAAAATTGTTTTATTCCAAATATTTCAAATTTTTATTCTTAAGTACTAGGGTAAGTCTAGTTATTTTTGAATTTGAATTGTTATATACTAAAGTACAGAGGGCCGCACATGAGGTTACCACATGTATGCACTCTGCAATATGAATGGCTTCAGTACACCTAGTATGTGTTTGTTTACTTCAACATATTAAAAGATTAACTAAGTACATTCAGTAATTTTCAAGATATTGTTGAAATAAATATATTGGGTTTTGAAAGCAGCGATTCAAAATTAACTGACTAAGTAGTTCTTAAATATTTATTTATGCTGTCTTATTAGATTCCCTATCCAGAGAACACTGCCTATCTCCAAGATAACAACTGAACCTGACATTGGTTTTGAAAACTTGAAATTGGTTTTGAAAACAAAAACACATTGTTTCAATTATGCACTGAACTTTTTCCAGTATATCACTGTTTCGGTGCGTCTAACATATCACCGTTATGGAACAAATCTAGAGCTAATTATTAATTGCATTCATTTTTGCCCAGTGACGGGGCACCGCTAGGTATAGACACACACCATTTCTTATATAATAATATGTAAAATGAAAAGACATTAAAAGGAACGTAAGCATATATTTTGTAACTTGATAAAAATTGAGGAGTTGAGTTTGCTTGTGGTATCTAAGTTCTGTTTTACCGTCTTATATTTCTTCACTCACTCACATGTGAAATTTCAGGCTCATTGAATCAGTTTGATGGCTTTGTCCTGACATCTTAGGAAAACTCAAGTTTGCAGGGTCAGTGGGTCATGTTAGGGGTGGTCCAGTGCAGTGCCGGTATCCACCAAATTAATTAAGAAAACTATCTTCCTTCTAAGTAGTCTGTGACAGACAGTATTCTGCAGTAGAATCACTTCACTTTGCTTTTGGACAGTTTCAATCTGTCTAATGGGTAATATTTAGCTTGCAATGGATGTTCATCATGCAATCCTGTTATCCCTCATCAGGGACATAGGGCTCTCAGAAAGGATTTCCACTCTTCTCTGTTTTGGGCGGCAGCTTCGATGTCTTTCCAACTGAGACCAGTTGATGCAGCCTCTTTATCAACTGACCGTCTCCAGGTGGTACGGGGACGGCCCGGCTTTCTTGTACCACAAGCTTGCCATATAAGGCTTTGTTTAGACAGATGGTTATTTGGTCTCCTCAAGACGTGCCCAATCCAGCGCCATTTTCTTATAAGAATCTCCTTGCTCATTGGTTTTTGGTCAGTTAGCTCCCACAGTCTTGCATTAGGGATGGTTCGTGGCCAACAGATTCCCAGGATGCGACGTAAACATTCACGAACACCTGAAGTTTGCTGGTGACGTCATTCTTGACGAGCCATGTCTCGCATCCGTACAGGAGGACTGACTTGACGTTCGAGTTGAATATTCTTATTTTTGTTTGTGTGATTATTGATGACGTCCAGTAACGGTGTGATTATTGATGACGTCCAAACGGGTTTAAGCTGTGCGTATGCGGCTCTTGCCTTGTTGATACGCGCTTCTACATCAGCTTCTGTACCTCCCATAGGGTCTACAATGCTCCCTAGGTAGGTAAAGCGCTTCACAATTTCGACTGCTTTGCCGTTTATATAGATAGGCGTTGCATCAGTGGTATTAAGGCGCATGTCTTTCGTTTTATTACCGTTTATGCGCAGACCCTCTTCAGCAGCAGCATTGGCAAGATCGTCGGCCTTGGACTGGAGGTGTTCTCGTGAAGTAGCGAGTAGGCAGAGATCATCCGCAAAGTCTATATCTTCCAGGTATATGGATGTTCATACTGCTGAAAAACATTATGACAGGTATTCGATGAGAAGTCGAGGAATCAGTATGCGAGCAGCATCCAAGACCACTTCATACTTCGAGACTAAAAATCACTTTGGACACTTTTATTCCTCTGCTGAGTCTGCTGGACAAGCTTGAGGTAGTAGTGGTTGCCCACATACGCTGGTGTTCACCGAAAGCTCAGGAATATTCGTATACGAATAAGAAATATCAATATTTATGGAACATAAACATGAGATAAGATGGCGAAAAAAAAACATCAGTTCATTCTTTATTTACAAAAAAATGTTTTTATGGGGTACGCATAGGTACGCATGGGCATCATTCATTCTTTGGAAAATCAACTTCGAAATAAGTCACGTGACCTTACATGGTACCAATATGATCAACCATAGACAATTTTCTATGATCTCGGCTTAGGTGGTAGCCCCCCAGGACCGTAGGTTAGAATCAGACCGTCAGAAAATTATACTACTTGGAGATCAAAATTATACTACTTGACAAAAAATAATACTACATTTCGATTTTCAACAACTTTAATTAAAGTAAATTTTGTTTTATTGCATAAAAAAACAATAAAAAAATATCCTTTGTTTAAATTTCTAGCCTATTTTATTGAGTTAAAGTAAGATAGAAATGGCCATATAAAAAAAAAAAAAAATATTTTACCTTATTTTAGCATATAATTCAAGAAAATTGTAAGATCATACACAAGAAAGTGCATTTAAGTCACCGTCATCTCACTCACACTCATAGAGAAAATACATAACAACTTCTATTCTGTCAAAAAGACAGGAAATAGTAATAGTCCTAGTTGTTATGAACATTTTTTCCCAGGATGCTGCATTTAATGATAGGAATATGCCGCTTTGCATAGTGATAGTAGGGATCAATATAAAGGATTTGACTCGAGGATAAACGACATTCACCCATTTGGAACAGAGATGGCACCACTTACTCGATTAAAAAAAAAAAAACTCAATCCTGAATGGATGCTCCGATTTGTATAATGAAGGTGTCAATCGACAGGAAATTAATTGATGTATTCTAAAAAAATAAAAAAGCGCCCTAAAATAAATATAAGATAAAAAAAACTGGAATAAATATATATAAAGTGTTTTTTTTTGTATTAACGAAATTTTTTGAACAGTGTGTAAGGAAATGGAAGTTTTTATTTATATACATACTAGCTTTCTGCCCGGGACTTCGTTCCCGTGGGAATTTGGGAAAATTATGTAGCCTATGTGTTAATTCAGAGTGTCAGCTACCTCCATACCAAATTGTATCAAAATTGGTCCAGCCGTTTGAGTGTGAAAGAGTAACAAACATCCATACATCCATACATCCATACATCCATACTTACAAACTTTCGCGTTTATAATATTAGTAAGGATAGTAAGGATTGTCACGCAATTAATTACACGTTTTGCGCAAAAAACCGTTACTCAATATCTTGTCTCGTTACAAATTTATTGAAGAATTACCGCTGTCGTCCGCAAGACTTTGTCCGAGTATAATCAATTCTTGGATTTTATGGCCCCATCGGCTTTTTAGCGATGATTCTGCCAGTGTCAAGTGCTTGAGAAGAACTTCTTTAATACAATTTTCCGGTAGATAAGCAGATTTACGGTAAACTGGGATGTGAAGTAGTTCCGTCGATTGTCTATAAAAAATAAAATAAGATATGGTTAGTAACACAGTGGGTAAGGTTAGCAAACATAAGGAGGGACAAAACATAGACAAAAAAATATATATATTTCAGTAAGTAGGTATGTTATTAATTCTACATCATAATTTTATATTATTAATTTTTATAAATTTCGCCAAAACGACACAAAAGGAGGTCGGGACCAAAGTGAGCAGATAATTTACATTGACAGGACGAGGGATGTTCCTGGGGAGCATGTCATACAAGGATGTATTAAGATTTGGGCAGTTAAAAAACAAGTGATCAAGGTTTCCCTCTTCAAGACCGCACTCACACAGAGAGCTGTCGCGGATGTGAAGCTTGGCCAAGAACACAGGAGAGCAAACGTGGCCTAAGCGCAATCGAATAATTATGGATGTAACTATCTTTCCAAGATTATTAAATTTATAAAACCAAGGTTTAGCAGAAATGAAGGGTTGGATGTTTCCATAGTGTTTACCCTTAACTTGTCTAGAGAGTTGCCATAATTTATCCCAAGTCTGTTCCAAATGTGGTTTAGCAGAGGATCTCACATCTCGAGAGTAGCACTTATTATATTTAACACAACCAATGTGGATAGCATCCTTCGCGCACAAGTCTACAGCCTCGTTGCCCGGAATTCCGCTATGACTCGGGATCCAGGCTAATACAACATTGATATTTGATTGATGGCATCTATACAAAACCTCTTTTATTTTTAGAGTTACAATGAAATTATCTTTCGCATGGAAAGGGGGTTTAACTAAGTCTTGAAGACAGCTTTTAGAGTCCGAGAATATAATGGATTTATTAATATTATGTGATTCGATATATGAAACAGCCTCCAATATAGCAATAGATTCACCTGAAAAAATTGAAGACTGGGGGGGTAATTTGTAATTTAAAATTATTTTGTACCTGGGAATCCAAACAGCAGCGCCGACGTTTGATTTAGTGTCAATTTTAGAGGCATCTGTGTAAATGTGCAGCCAATCTGACCAGTCTGATTCCATTATCCTATCAAACTCTTTAGAAGCATCTGGCGATTGTTTTACTATTCCCAAGCTCAAAACAACCCTAGGGCAG
This sequence comes from Aproaerema taeniolella, assembly GCA_949987775.1. Taxonomy (NCBI): domain Eukaryota; kingdom Metazoa; phylum Arthropoda; class Insecta; order Lepidoptera; family Gelechiidae; genus Aproaerema; species Aproaerema taeniolella. The sequence continues at coordinate 16,034,914 of OX465247.1, read as the reverse complement.
AAAATAAGAGAGTTGTAGTCAAGAGTAAATATAGGATTCCTATCCATTTGAAAGACACCAGCCATTTGTACTCTTTGGAAAGATTTTATGAGGGGTGGTTTATCTTTATGTCTCCAGAAATTTGAGCTATTTGTTAAGTGGTTGAGATCAGTGATTTTGTTAATTAAAGGGTGATTACAATTTTGAATGCAGTTGAATAAAAATCTATCAGATAGATATTGTCTTCGAAGATTTAAGGGAGGATCAACCAGCTCCACCTGGAGGGCATTAATAGGAGAAGATTTCATGGCTCCAGCTATTATACGCAGGCACTTCGCCTGAATTTTGGACCACTTTGAGAGAGCAAGTTTATTGCAAGGTTCCAGGACAAAGCTAGCATAATCAAAGTGACTGCGTATAATAGCATTATAAAGAGTTTTTTGGGAGTAGGGATGGGAACCCCATCTCACTCCAGAAAGAGATCTAAGAACGTTTATGTTCTTCTCGCATTTGTTAGCGATATAATTTAAGTGATGGACACCTGTCATCTTGGAATCAAAAATCACACCCAGAAACTTTACATTATTTTGTATAGTTATTGGTTGATCATTAATTTCCAAAGTTACATCATCTGGAACAGATCGTTTTCTTGTGAAGACGACACCAGAGCATTTAGGGACAGATAACGAGAGGCCATGATCCATAAGCCACGAATCCAGGTAGGAGAGGGCAGAATTGAGGTTAGAAGCAGCATCATAGAAGGAGGAGGAAGAAGAATACAACGCAATGTCATCAGCATATTGAAGTATGTTACAGAAGCAGAGAACAGATTTATCCAAGTCATACGTATAGAGGTTGTATAGAAGGGGGCTCAGTACAGAGCCCTGGGGAAGGCCTTTCCAAAAAATCCTTTGGGGAAGCAGTGATCCCTGTACGCGGACCGACATGGATCGACCCACAAAAAGGTTAAATATGATGTTGATCATCCGCGATGGGAGGCCCAGCTGATGCATTTTCTGCCTAAGAAGGGGGAGGTGAACATTGTCATAGGCAGAGGAAATATCCAAAAAGGCGGCAATGACATGTTTATCCTCGCTGAACGCACGCCATATGTCTGTGGTAAGAAGGCTGAGGCTATCAAGAGTACCCATTCCCTTCCTGAAGCCAAACTGGAACCTAGAAAGTAAGCCTCTGTTTTCAATTATCCACTCCAAGCGGTTTTTGATCAAGTGTTCCATGATCTTAGTCATGACCGATGAAAGGGCAATTGGCCTGTAAGACGAGGGGTCTTTAGCGTCTTTGCCTGGCTTCAGAATGGGGATGACTATCTGAATTCTCCAAGAGTCAGGAACGTTCCCAGAGCAATAGATACAATTAAGGATAGATAAGAGGTAGGACTTGGAAGGAGGTGGAGATTTGATGATGAAGGAATAGGGAATTCCGTCAATTCCTGGGGAAGAGTCTTTCAAACCATCAAGAGCACAATGAAGCTCTTCCAGAGAAAAAGGCGAATTAAATCTGTCAGAATTTGAGTTTGGAAGAGGAGATGGGAAAAAATCTTCAGATGGAACATAAGGCGGGGCGAGTTTACCCAGAAATCCGGGGAGCCAGAAAGAAGAGTCGTTAGATGATAAACTACTAGAATCCTGAATACCTCGTCTAAATGATTTAATACGTCTCCATACCAGGGAAGCTGGAGATCTTGGAGACAAGGACTCACAGAAGCTCCGCCAACCCATAGATTTCTTTTTCGCCAATAACCGCCTGCATCGAGCAGATACATTCTGGAAGTTAAGATAATTGGGCATAGATAGGTCTGATAGATAGGAGCGCTCAGCATTATTACGACTGCGAATGGAATCGGAACATTCAGCGTCCCACCAGGGAGGGGAAGAAATTTTATTTATTGCACCGTTTTTAATTGGGATGCATTCATCCGCTGCTGAGATTAGAGAAGAGATAAATAGATCATAACATGATAAATAATTATCATTTGTCACAAGAGGAAAAGATGGATTTTTAATTTTTAGAAAGGATGAAAATTTGTCCCAATCAGCTCTATTGGTACGGAACTTTAAAAGAGGAGGAAGAGGAGGAAGTTTTGGAGGGACGCTAAAAAGGTCCATAACAATGGGAGCATGATCACTACCATATCTGTTAGATAAGACTCTCCAGTTAAATGACATTACTAGATTTGGAGAAGAGAGGGAGAGATCGACAGCACTTGGTTTCTGACCGGCGGAACCCCATCTCGTGGGGGATCCGTCATTCAGAATACATAAGTTCAAATTGTCTAGAAGATCTAATAGGAATGAAGAATTTGGATCACAACTATCACAGCCCCAAAGGGTATGATGCACATTAAAGTCTCCTAAAATAACATAGGGAGCCGAGAATGAGGATAAAATATTATTTAGTTCAAGTATTAGGCTCGAATTAGGATAAGGGATATAGATTGAGAAAAAAAGAATACCGTACAATTTAGCACCTACAATTTGGAAATTAGGGTTATGAGGAGGTATAGGAAGTTGGGAGTAAGTCACAGATCTATCAATAAGAAGAGCTACACCTCCAAAGCCATCGTCTCTATCATCTCGGAGACAGGAGTAGCCAGGCAACCTGAAGACAGAGCCAGGCTTAAAACGAGACTCCGAGATGGCACAGACTGCGGGCTTAAACTTATTAAATAAATAAATTAGGTCTTGTTTTTTATTTTTAAGGCCTCTACTGTTCCACTGGATTAGAGAGCGTCCTGCCATTAATTAAAGATGTGTTAAACTCTTGCAACAACATAACGACATTGTTCGGTAAAGCGTCTCCAAACTTAGAGACAATGTTAATAAGAGAGCAAACAAGAAGTTCTACTAAATTATCATCAGGGGTTAGGTGAGGGGTCGGATCCTTCAGCTGGGGATTAGGGTAGGCACAACCATTAGGAAGGGCAGACTTAGGAGAGCTGATGATGGATTTATGTGCATGCACATCATATGAAGGATTTAAGGGAGTCCTTGGACGGGGATCTTTAAATATTGTTTTTCGGTATGAGGTGGAAGGAAAAACATAGGATGCTTGAGAAGGGGGAATGAATGAGGGCGAGTCTGGTCTGGAAGGGGATTGAGCAGTAACAGCTGCATAGGATGCTGTTAAAGCGCGACTGGGGACACGATGGGAAGCCTCTATGTACCCAATACTCTCCTGGGTCATAACCGATTTGATGCGCTTTTGACGTTCGTGCTCCGGGCATTTGGAGGAGTCTGTGGCTTTATGATTTCCTCTGCAAAACAGGCATGTGGCCTCGTTATCAGGTATTGGGCAAGAATCACCAGTGTGGGGTTGTGCACATTTGAAGCATCTAGGCTCAGAGCGACATTGAGTTTTAGTATGCCCAAAACGGCAGCAGGCAAAGCATTGAATGGTGGGAAGCTGGTAGACGGACACGGGCAAAGAGGCTGAATAACAATAAACTCTTTCCGGTAAGTTTTGTCCAGAGAATGTGAGGGCTACCGAGGTAGTAGGCTCCCACATTGCTTTCCCATCAACAATTTTTTTTTTGTTGAAGCGGCGAGCTTTAATAATTGGGCCACAATTCAGAGGATATTCACAGCCTTCCACTAATTCTGCCAGAGTCCAGTCAATGGGAACAGACCGGACAACTCCTATCCTGGTGACCTGATACTGCGGAATCACTGCTGTATAATTATGTTTTTCAAGAACCTGGTTATTTAAAAACTTGTTAGCTAGATCAGCAGAGTGAAATTCAACCGAAACACGGTTCCTTCCCATGTTCTTGATGCCACCCGCGACAAGTCCCTGAATTTTATTTTTATGAAGGAATTGGGCGAACTTTAAGAGTCTGATTGACATAGTCGCAGACGGTTCCGATTCATTTTTGGAGACATGCACTGAGAAAGGACCACTGTCTGCATCCGAGTATTCAGATTTTTTATCAGAGAACTCCGGGTTTACGTAAACATCCTGTACTGAAGCGGAGGGAGGAGAAGTCCGCTTGGCACTTCCGAGGACATTGTTTGGCACTAACCGTCTTTTCACACCACCACCACCGCCACTAGCAGATCCTCCTCCAAAAAGAGGAGGATCGGCATCCTCGTCCATTTTACGGACCCTTCACCACTCTACTACATACACAAACACTTACCGCAACTATAAAAACCAACACCAACACAAATACACAGAACAAACGAGGGAAATTATTGAAAAAATGCGAAATATTTGCTTAGCACGTGTTTTCTCTCACACAATGACAAGCAGAATCTCCGAGTATAATTCGTTAAAATGAAAATATTTTCTCTTCCCGTCATCCGATGTTTATAAAACTTGTACCAATTTGTAAATCGCTCTCAATCAGTCAATATTCCAGAAATGACATGCCTATTTTAACCTAAGTTAGGTATATATATATTAACCAATTGTTTTGTTTCTATAAAGATCCTATAAGTTTACTATTTTTTCTTCAAATCATTCTATGTTCTTAGGGTTGTTATAATTCCCAATATTTTTAAACGAGCAATTCTTGTATATATATATATATATTTAGGATCTCGGAAACGGCTCCAACGATTTTCTTGAAATTTGGTATGTAGGTTGATTCGGGGGCAAAAAGCCGATCTGGCTAGGATTCATTTTAAAAAAATAACCGTGCGAAGCTCGGTCACCCAGGTACTATAAATATATATATATTTAGGATCTCGGAAACGGCTCCAATGATTTTCATGAAATTTGGTATGTACTAGGTTGATTCGGGGGCGAAAAATCGATCTAACTAGGTTTCATTTAAAAAAAAACCGTTGTGTTGATACTGGCGCCACAAGTGCACCTCATGCATTGATAATTAAACTAATTATCTTCCATTTCAAAGGTGCTGGAAACCCTGAAAATAAGGTCGCTATTAGTATAAAATACCAAAATAATAATAATATTACGTAAATGTAAAATAGTTTTAGAACTGATATTTTACTTACGTTTTGTTGTCACATTGGCCTTTGCACGTTTTACACTGTAACGTGCAAGGAAGACCTACGCGTCGGCAGCTACAACGCATCGAGTTGCAGCTCAATTTACAGCCACAATTATCAAAAATCCTTAATTCGGGCCAAACTGGAGTGGCTTTGAACCATAGAGGAGCGGTGCATAAAATATTTACTATTTTGGGTAAGAATCCGTTAAAAATGTCTTACGTTAGTGATAAAAAGCGAACCGATAAAACAATTGCTTACTTTTTTAGGCCCTGAAATGTCAAGTGCTCTACGGGGCTTCCATGCCTTTACAGGGTGTGACACGACTTCATATTTTAATACAAAAGGAAAAAAAACTTGTTTTAAAACTTGGATGTCACACCCTGAGACAACCACCGCTTTTTCTGGCATGTCAATTCCTGCAGAAATACTTTCTGAAGAAGTAATAGGTCATTTGGAGCGGTTCGTATATATATGATTTGTTATTGTATGAGGTATATTATATAACTATCTCACACGTTATCAGCTGATTACTTTTTTTTGCAGATTCACTTGCAGGCTACACGTCGTGCAAACCAAACATTCAACGGTAAATGAGGTTCGGCAAGATTTTTTTTCAAGTAAAAACAGGATGGTGACGAGCCTGCCCCCTACTTCCGCTGCCCTTAAACAGCATGCCTTACGTGCAGCGTTTCAAGCGGGCCATATTTGGGGCAAAGCGTTAGATTTAGACGCATCAACCCCAAGTCCATCTGTCTGGGGGTGGCACAATGTTGATGGAAAATGGACTCCTCTATAGTTCAAAGTCACTCCAATTTGGCCCGAATTAAGCTTTTTTGCTAATTGTGGCTGTAAATTGAGCTGCAACTCGATGCGTTGTGGCTGCCGACGCATAGGTCTTCCTTGCACGTTACAGTGTAAAACGTGCAAAGGCCAATGTGACAACAAAACGTAAGTAAAATATCAGTTCTAAAACTATTTTACATTTACCTAATATTATTATTATTTTGGTATTTTATACTAATAGCGACCTTATTTTCAGGGTTTCCAGCACCTTTGAAATGGAAGATAATTAGTTTAATTATCAATGCATGAGGTGCACTTGTGGCGCCAGTATCAACACAATGTAAATAAATAAAAGTACCTGGGTGACGTTTTTTTTTAAATGAAACCTAGCTAGATCGATTTTTCGCCCCCGAATCAACCTACATACCAAATTTCATGAAAATCGTTGGAGCCGTTTCCGAGATCCTAAATATATATATATATATATATATATATATTTATTTATTTATATACAAGAATAGCTCGTTTAAAGTATAAGATACAAGAATTGCTCGTTTAAAAATATTGGGAATTATAACAACCCTAAGAACATAGAATGATTTGAAGAAAAAATAGTAAACTTATAGGATCTTTATAGAAACAAAACAATTGGTTAATATATATATACCTAACTTAGGTTAAAATAGGCATGTCATTTCTGGAATATTGACTGATTGAGAGCGATTTACAAATTGGTACAAGTTTTATAAACATCGGATGACGGGAAGAGAAAATATTTTCATTTTAACGAATTATACTCGGACAAAGTCTTGCGGACGACAGCGGTAATTCTTCAATAAATTTGTAACGAGACAAGATATTGAGTAACGGTTTTCTGCGCAAAACGTGTAATTAATTGCGTGACAATATGTATATAAATAAAAACTTCCATTTCCTTACACACTGTTCAAAAAATTTCGTTAATACAAAAAAAAAACTTTATATATATTTATTCCAGTTTTTTTTATCTTATATTTATTTTAGGGCGCTTTTTTATTTTTTTAGAATAAATCAATTTATTTCCTGTCGATTGACACCTTCATTATGCAAATCGAAGCATCCATTCAGAATTGAGATTTAAAAAAAAAAAATAGAGTAAGTGGCGCCATCTCTGTTCCAAATGGGGGAATCTCGTTTATCCTCGGGGGGGCTACCACCTAAGCCGAGATCATAGAAAATTGTCTATGGTTGATCTTATTGGTACCATGTAAGGTCACGTGACTTATTTCGAAGTTGATTTTCCAAAGAATGAATGATGCCCATGCGTACCTATGCGTACCCCATAAAAACATTTTTTTGTAAATAAAGAATGAACTGATGTTTTTTTTTCGCCATCTTATCTCATGTTTATGTTCCATAAATATTGATATTTCTTATTCGTATACGAATATTCCTGAGCTTTCGGTGAACACCAGCGTATGTGGGCAACCACTACTACCTCAAGCTTGTCCAGCAGACTCAGCAGAGGAATAAAAGTGTCCAAAGTGATTTTTAGTCTCGAAGTATGAAGTGGTCTTGGATGCTGCTCGCATACTGATTCCTCGACTTCTCATCGAATACCTGTCATAATGTTTTTCAGCAGTATGAACATCCATATACCTGGAAGATATAGACTTTGCGGATGATCTCTGCCTACTCGCTACTTCACGAGAACACCTCCAGTCCAAGGCCGACGATCTTGCCAATGCTGCTGCTGAAGAGGGTCTGCGCATAAACGGTAATAAAACGAAAGACATGCGCCTTAATACCACTGATGCAACGCCTATCTATATAAACGGCAAAGCAGTCGAAATTGTGAAGCGCTTTACCTACCTAGGGAGCATTGTAGACCCTATGGGAGGTACAGAAGCTGATGTAGAAGCGCGTATCAACAAGGCAAGAGCCGCATACGCACAGCTTAAACCCGTTTGGACGTCATCAATAATCACACCGTTACTGGACGTCATCAATAATCACACAAACAAAAATAAGAATATTCAACTCGAACGTCAAGTCAGTCCTCCTGTACGGATGCGAGACATGGCTCGTCAAGAATGACGTCACCAGCAAACTTCAGGTGTTCGTGAATGTTTACGTCGCATCCTGGGAATCTGTTGGCCACGAACCATCCCTAATGCAAGACTGTGGGAGCTAACTGACCAAAAACCAATGAGCAAGGAGATTCTTATAAGAAAATGGCGCTGGATTGGGCACGTCTTGAGGAGACCAAATAACCATCTGTCTAAACAAAGCCTTATATGGCAAGCTTGTGGTACAAGAAAGCCGGGCCGTCCCCGTACCACCTGGAGACGGTCAGTTGATAAAGAGGCTGCATCAACTGGTCTCAGTTGGAAAGACATCGAAGCTGCCGCCCAAAACAGAGAAGAGTGGAAATCCTTTCTGAGAGCCCTATGTCCCTGATGAGGGATAACAGGATTGCATGATGAACATCCATTGCAAGCTAAATATTACCCATTAGACAGATTGAAACTGTCCAAAAGCAAAGTGAAGTGATTCTACTGCAGAATACTGTCTGTCACAGACTACTTAGAAGGAAGATAGTTTTCTTAATTAATTTGGTGGATACCGGCACTGCACTGGACCACCCCTAACATGACCCACTGACCCCGCAAACTTGAGTTTTCCTAAGATGTCAGGACAAAGCCATCAAACTGATTCAATGAGCCTGAAATTTCACATGTGAGTGAGTGAAGAAATATAAGACGGTAAAACAGAACTTAGATACCACAAGCAAACTCAACTCCTCAATTTTTATCAAGTTACAAAATATATGCTTACGTTCCTTTTAATGTCTTTTCATTTTACATATTATTATATAAGAAATGGTGTGTGTCTATACCTAGCGGTGCCCCGTCACTGGGCAAAAATGAATGCAATTATAATTAGCTCTAGATTTGTTCCATAACGGTGATATGTTAGACGCACCGAAACAGTGATATACTGGAAAAAGTTCAGTGCAAATTTGAAACAATTTGTTTTTGTTTTCAAAACCAATTTCAAGTTTTCAAAACCAATGTCAGGTTCAGTTGTTATCTTGGAGATAGGCAGTGTTCTCTGGATAGGGAATCTAATAAGACAGCATAAATAAATATTTAAGAACTACTTAGTCAGTTAATTTTGAATCGCTGCTTTCAAAACCCAATATATTTATTTCAACAATATCTTGAAAATTACTGAATGTACTTAGTTAATCTTTTAATATGTTGAAGTAAACAAACACATACTAGGTGTACTGAAGCCATTCATATTGCAGAGTGCATACATGTGGTAACCTCATGTGCGGCCCTCCGTACTTTAGTGTATAACAATTCAAATTCAAAAATAACTAGACTTACCCTAGTACTTAAGAATAAAAATTTGAAATATTTGGAATAAAACAATTTTTTTTAAAATAAGTTTTTTAATTCATATATGCACTTTAATTCATTTTCCAAAACAAGTCTCAATTCGTAACCCAAATTTCACTGAAATAAAGAATTATGCACAAAATTAACAATATTATAATTTCAGTAAATAAATAAAATAAATAAATAAATATCTTTATTTCACTTTAAACAATTTAAAAGTAAGCGAGTTGCTAGTGTCTCCATTTAGGCTTTTCGCCTGTGTTTGGAGCCACCGCTCTTCGTGAGACCATTCTATTCTTAATTTTAATTTTAAATCTATAGGTACTTATCACAAATTAACACAAAATAAAAATATATATCATAAATTCATAATGTTAGTAAAAGTTGAAAGAGAGTGTAAGTGTGTGTGAATGTGTGTGTGTGTGTGTGTTACGAGTGTTTATTAATGTAGGTATCTGATATATTCATATGTTATCCGAGGTGGAAGAGCCGCTGAAAGGCCAGCCCTACGACTATGTGTTGGGATCAGTAACAGTAAAATGAAATCTTCAGTGATTCAGTTCTCACCGTACCTACATGCCAGTCATGTTTCACAGCCTTGTAAAACGTGTGGCTCAGGCCAGCAGACCCACGGAACTTAAACAACGAATTTAGGTATTCTATGTATGCCAATATATAACACCTATTGATGCCAAAAGAACCATATACAGGGTGTTAAGTAATTCGATCTTATCCTCTTGGGTGGTAAATAAGCCCATGAAACTGAACAACTTTCCCTAAGAACAAATGCCGAAATACGAAAAAAAATTTTTACTTCCCATACAAATTGCATCAGCTGATAAATCATTTTGTATGGGAAGTCAAAAATTTTTTTCGGATAAGATCGAATTACTTAACACCCTGTATAGTTGCCTTCATAGTTTAAGAAATATAGGTCATTGTTTGTGGGTTGCTTCAAGCGCTTTGGAGCTATAAAACAATCTTGGTGTGCCTGCTGGGCGGAGGGTTCAACGCAGCAGACCAAACATGATAGCAGGCACACCAAGATCGTTTTATAGCTCCGAAACACTTGAAGCACTAGGTTTGAAACTTTTTCCTCGATGGCACCAATGAAAGCATTTAAGCTTAGAACTAGTACCATGTCTCTAACTTTAGCCATTTCCGTGTACGAGAGGTGGGTCTGCTGAGCTGTTATCCATCCAGCAGTCCCACAAACAACGACCTTTATTTCTTAAACTATGATGGCACTAGATATTGTTCTTTTGGCATCAATAGGTACTAGGAAGGCATTATATATTGGCATACATAGAATACCTAAATTAATTGTTTAATTTCCGTAGGTCTGCTGGCCTGAGCTTGTGAAACGGGTAGAGCTTTCAAAGTATCACCGTTGTTTGTGAGCAATACTCCATACTCCACCTAAAATGAAAATAATAATAAAGCTTTATTCATTCCACATGCATTATCTAACATAACATTACATTGCAATTAAATTAAATCAAATCAATTAATATTATTAAAAATGCAAAGTTAATAAATGAAATTAAGTTAATTAAATTACTTAATGTTCTTTTATTTAGATTCTTCATCATCTGTGGACCCTTTTGGGTAAAAGCCTCCTCCAAGTTATTCCACTCATCTCTATCTTTAGCAGCCTCCATCCATTGCTGGCCTGCTACTCTCGCTATCTAGTCGTCTGTTTGCTATGACATGAAAATGGATTTGGTTAATGAAAGTGGATTAATTGATTCTTATAAACTTATTAATTATTCCTGGCTTAAAATATTAGGTATATTGTGTATTCAAAAGTAACTAAATGGAAAGTTAAAGCTATTGTAGAGTTAATGACGGGGTTTTAGTAACTAAAAACCCCGTCATTAACTCTACAATAGCTGTGCAAATCGTATCCAATGTTTGCAAGTTTCCTGACATGCCAACCTTGGTTTCAGCTTCAATTATACATTTTAAACATTCAAGTACAAGTTTGTTTATGTGGGTAATGTAATGTAATGTTATTGCAATTCGACCAGAATCACGTAGCAAAACATTTAATTTTATTTGGGTACTTACGGTTAATGTTTTTAAGCTCAATACTCCCGCCAGGGAGTATTATGTTCCTTGGTAATCCTACACACACACACTTCTTGGTAGGTCATCAAAGGTAGGTTATGGCAAGCGGTATTCTTTATTTATCCCAATCAGTCAATCCTTTTTTTAGGAATATTATTATGGCGGTCACTGGGTCATGTTACGGGTGGCTCTGTCTTCAAAAGTTATGACAATTTTGCCAATGCCAAGATTGGAATCTACAAGAGATCACGGTGCAAACAATTCTACTCTATTCTTGTGCATATATGGGTCTGTCTTTTTATGTAAGACAATTTTGCCAATGCCAATGTTGGAAACTAAGAGATCACGGTGCAAACAATTCTATTCTTGTGCATATATGGGTCTGTCTTTTTATGTAAGAAAATTTTGCCAATATCGAGGTTGGAAACTACAAGTGAACGCGGAAGAAAATTAAACAAACGGTAAATATTTTTGTTGTTGTCGTTTTTGATTCGCCTTACGATGACAGTCACAGACTATTTAGTTTATTGTTTTATTATTCGCATTGCGGCAGGCAAAGGTTAAGAATCATACAGCCTTGTCATCCTATGCAGTTTATGCGTTTTAATGTGACTGCACGACCGATGACCCATTTTTATTTTTTTAGTTGTTTTCAAAGTAAACAATAAAAATGTCCATAAATCAATGTTAAGGGTAATTAAAATTTAAACATACATTGAAAGGTAAATTATAAGAACAAAGTAAAATAATACTGCAGCATAACAGAACGCACAGCTAAGTAATTTGAATTTGATGTTCACGCAAAATATTGAAGTTGATTCAAAAGTTACCATGGTTTAGTAGCCGTCAAAATCAAAATCAATTTTTTTATTGAATTTTGGCGTACTAGTGTGAAAACAAATGAAAGAACGACTTTCTCATGATACTTGCAGTGCGTTTTGTTTTGCTGCAGTATTTAAATGTATTCGTTGTTTTTCATTACTTATTGATCTTTATTTTGATTAATTTAAAACTAAATGTTAATTTTTAATGTAATAATTATTTTTTTACCTTGAAAACAAAAAATAAATTGATGGGTTCTAATATTAAAACGAATTGTGACTGTCACTGTGTCACTATTGAAAATGTTAAAATCAAGATGTTTTGAAGAAAATTGAGAAGTTTATTTTGTAATTGTAGCATAATTTAACAATATTTTTGAGTTTTTCGTGTAGTACGTGTAGTGGTGTTGAGTCGGAAGACGAATTCCACGTAAAACGTATACTGTTAAACTAACTACTAAAGGTTTCAAGACCAAGTAAGTTTTGTGGTGTTTTCCTATCGCCGTGGATGGAATTTCATCTAGAATCTTTTCTAAAGCAGACTTTCTGAGGCATGGAAAATATTATCGCCGCATTTTTTACGCAGCCATTGGTAAGATATGAGTTATCTATTGTAATATCATTGGTAATCTGCCTATCAATCTTCTGCAGAAGTTCTCGGAAGTTGTCATGGTTTTTTCTGTACTTAGAGATGTGTTGAAAATATCTTCAGTGGTAAAACGCAGGTAGGTAGTTATTCCAAAGTGTTGGTGAACTTATCTATTAGTTTTGTAGGCCTAACACAAAAATCTTAATATTGTTTTACTGAGATTGTTTGTTTGTTCTTCTTTCTTACAATTTCAAGTCAATATAATGGAGCCAAGCCAAAGTGTTATCAAATCTAACATACTTAATAATCATAATAAGCAAATATTATCATACCAACTTTTACATATACTTATCATTATTTATGAACGTACCTATGTCTGTTCTATGACACATTATTTCATCATCACACTATACCTATTCACTTACGTTCAGGCTTCACTCTGCCGGTCTTACAAGAAACAACTTAGAGCTGAGTGAAGCCGTTTTTCTACACACAACACTGCACAAACACACAAGTACGAATTGCTAGGACTTTGCAAATATTTCCTTTTAAAAGTTTTGAAGAAAACTTTAAAAGGAACCTAATGTTAACCTAAATGTGTCAACTCAATTCAAAATATCTTAACTTCATAGAACATTAAATGTTTCGACTGTCATAACATAACATCTTAGTGCTCCAAAGTCATCATCATCCTGACCTGCTAGCGGTGCTCCCTGCTGATCAACAGACGATGCTCTGGTTTATTACAACCATTAGAGTTTCTTTACTTGATGTTGGTCACTTTTTGCCTTTCCCTATTTTAATACTACTTAAAATACTCTGACATTAGCAAAATCACAAAAAATCAACAATTGAATGAAATTTTTCTAATTAAGTACCTACTTATGTCAATAACATTTGTTTGAGTCTGTCTGTTTGCAAAGGTGCAGTCTTCCCCCGAAAAGAACAGACGGGAAACTTAAAGGTTGTTCTTTTTGTTTTTTCATTACTTCCTATTTTTAACTGATCTGTCTTACTATTTTATTTATTTTTTGTCTCCATCTTTTTATTTAGTTTTTCTATTTTGCTCATCTTCTGTTTGTGTTACCCAAAGATAATATCAACACTAGTATTTTCTGTTTACATTCTTTGTGTTGTAATGTCTGAAGTCATTTTTTTTTTTTTTATAAAAAACTAGCTTTTCACCCGGGACTTCGTTCCCGTGGGAATTTTCCCGTCAATTTTCCAATGTTTTTAATAGTTATTCTGCTATTCGGGATGGAGAGAAATACAACAAATCAAAAACCATGGAAACCGGTCCAGCCGATCTTGAGTTATAAGTGGTGTAACTAACACGACTTTGTTTTATATATTTAGATGGGTTCGCTCTTGACCACAATCTAGCTTAGGGAAAAGATGTGGTCGAGGATGTAGCGAACTCACCCAGAAGAAGCCTATTCACTCGTACTTTAAAGATATTTGGGTTGTATGAACTCGGAAATACAGACACCGGCAGGGAATTCCACTCCTTGGCAGTGCGCAATATAAAAGATGAAGAATAGCGCTCAGTACGTATCCGAGGGATCTTGACAAGATAAGGGTGATACCCGCAGTGCATCTGGATGTCCGATGGAAAAAAGGGGCAGGCGGAATGAGCCAATGCAGCCTCTGAGCACAGTCTCTGAAGTACATCTTATAAAAAACACATTTAGACTTCTTTTTTTACAATATGTTATTTCATTCTGAAGGAGATGAAGTTTTCCCAGTTATATTAAATAAGATGAAAAGAATTAATTAATCTGCTTTCATTAACTTAATTTATTTCCAGGTGGAGTGAGTCATCTTAGGTTTTGTAAAGCATGTGCAAAGTAAGCTTTTAAAAGATGACTGGCAAGCTTGACACTTTGGACCGGCCCTGCATTGTATGGCGCGCAGTATAAATCAGAGCTCAGCTTAAATTGGTAGTGTAAAGCGTGACCTGCTCTTGACTGTACGTTAGTGACAGCGCCGCAACAACACCGCGGTCCTATGTCAACATTGACAACGCCATAGGGCGAGCAATTCTTTGCGCGGGACCCTCGCGCAATCAAAGTGAAGTTTCACCGTGAGCCGAGCGCGAGTTTGTCGTTATCGTGGTAAAGCTGCTGAGAAAAAAAAAATCGAACTTTCTCAGGGATGTGGCTGCCTTTCATTAAGATAATTCTTCACGAACACAACTACTGCCATGTATGTACACTGAGAACACCGTCAATGATATGATAATTATTATTGTTGGAAGACTACCAATCAAACCAACATAATAACTTTGATTTATTGTGTATTGGGAACTTCCTAATAGAGTTACATGATTTTAACTAGTTGACAGTAAAGATACATAGTAAAAGGCTCTAGCACCAATCAAAAACTGAATGTATAATTTTTGGAATGATGGGTATTCGAATAAGAACAAAACTGAGAATGATGAGGATGGTTGAGAATAAGATGTATAGAGCCTGTTACAAGGACTTTGTTTGGAAAATGAGTGATATCTGATATAATAAGATTAACATGCATATATGAATAAAAAAACTTGTTCCACATAATTTTATTTTATTCCAATAAATTCTCCCAATAAATCACCTAGTAAACTAAAAATCAAACTGTCATAATTCATCCAAGAAAAAAACTGTTGAAAATAAATACAGAACTTTCTCCGGAATGTCCGCAGTCTCTTATAGGTGAAAATCACTTGTTGGAAGATGCATTAGCATTACGTCTTGTGTATACTGATGAAGTCGAAGAGTTGAGTTTCCTCATGGTATCTAGAAGTTCCTTCAGGTGTTTATCCCATCATTTTCTATCTTCACTCACATGTACAAGCAAAAATAAAATTCAGGCACATTGAATCAATTTTGTGACTTTTTCCAGACATCTTAACTGTCTGCTGGGAAAACTCAAGTTTGCAGTGGGTCTTTACTGTGCCAGTAGCCACTAAATTGATAAGGAAGATTATGTTTCTCCACAACATAAACACTTCTTCTGCAATCAAATTGCTTTTGTATAGTTTCAGTCTGTCTACTGGGTAATCAATCAATTCTTGGATTTTATGGCCCCATCGGCTTTTTAGCGATGATTCTGCCAGTGTCAAGTGCTTGAGAAGAACTTCTTTACTACAATTTTCCGGTAGATAAGCAGATTTACGGTAAACTGGGATGTGAAGTAGTTCCGTCGATTGTCTATAAAAAAGAAAATAAAATAAGATATGGTTAGTAACACAGTGGGTAAGGTTAGCAAACATAAGGAGGGACAAAACATAGACAAAAAATATATATATTTCAGTAAGTATACCTATAGGTATGTTATTAATTCTACATCACAATTTTATATTATTAATTTTTATAAATTTCGCCAAAACAACACAAAAGGAGGTCGGGACCAAAGTGAGCAGATAATTTACATTGACAGGACGAGGGATGTTCCTGGGGAGCATGTCATACAAGGATGTATTAAGATTTGGGCAGTTAAAAAACAAGTGGTCAAGGTTTCCCTCTTCAAGACCGCACTCACACAGAGAGCTGTCGCGGATGTGAAGCTTGGCCAAGAACACAGGAGAGCAAACGTGGCCTAAGCGCAATCGAATCATTATGGATGTAACTATCTTTCCAAGATTATTAAATTTATAAAACCAAGGTTTGGCAGGAATGAAGGGTTGGATGTTTCCATAGTGTTTACCCTTAACTTGTCTAGAGAGTTGCCATAATATATCCCAAGTCTGTTCCAAATGTGGTTTAGCAGAGGATCTCACATCTCGAGAGTAGCACTTACTATATTTAACACAACCAATGTGGATAGCATCCTTCGCGCACAAGTCTACAGCCTCGTTGCCCGGAATTCCGCTATGACTCGGGATCCAGGCCAATACAACATTGATATTTGATTGATGGCATCTATATAAAACCTCTTTTATTTTTAGAGTTACAATGAAATTATCTTTCGCATGGAAAGGGGGTTTAACTAAGTCTTGAAGACAGCTTTTAGAGTCCGAGAATATAATGGATTTATTAATATTATGTGATTCGATATATGAAACAGCCTCCAATATAGCAATAGATTCATCTGAAAAAATTGAAGACTGGGGGGGTAATTTGTAATTTAAAATTATTTTGTACCTGGGAATCCAAACAGCAGAGCCGACGTTTTGTATAGTATAGCCGGCTTTTGTATAGTTTCAGTCTGTCTACTGGGTAATATTAAGTTTTTATCTAGTAGTGGTTGCCCTCAGAAGTACTTAATCACCAACAGATTTTCGTTTTCGCCAAAAATATTATTGTTGTGATTACTGTAAAAACTTCAAATGTTTATCTCCACAGCAAGTTACAATGACAAGAGCCAAGGAGTTTACAAGACTACATACTCTTTGATACAAGAGCGAGATGTGAAATGAGATGGAAGGATGGGAAACATCACGCGGGAAAATTTAAAATACATACAAAAACAAAACTCAAAATTACGAAAAAAAAAATTTTAGTTTTGGAAGGTTTTCTTTCTTAGTTTATATACAAAATGACTTTCTAACAACAAATTTACAAATTATGTATTTTATTAAGCCGCTAAATAATGTTTTTCAAAGGAAAACTTGCGATGTTGACGCCGGAGGAGTCGCCTACTTCAAAAGCGTGAAAATCAATTTCCATAAAGTCGGAAAATCCTTACATGGTACCAATTGTTTCAGAAAAAAAAAAGAGTACGCATGGGATCGTTCATTCTTTCAAGCTTCGACTTAGACGGCCTGTCACGTGACGTGTCATGGCAGCCCAAAGTGAGATTTAATCCAATTTTGTCTTATGCTTCGTATGCTTCAAGATCTTTGAGAGCTTTGAGAACCCAATTTATATTTTTCTGACTTCTTATAGATTTCTTATATCCATATTTAAGATCCCCGACGTCATTCATTCTTATATTTTTCTCACTAGTTCGCAAACAATGCGTCCCCATGGTACCAATTGAATCAGCTTCCTTCCGTCAGCATCAAAATCATCGCGTCAAATTCACGCAAGAACGGTGGTAGCCTCCCTGGGGGGCTACCACCTAAGCCGAGATCATAGAAAATTGTCTATGGTTGATCATATTGGTACCATGTAAGGTCACGTGACTTATTTCGAAGTTGATTTTCCAAAGAATGAATGATGCCCATGCGTACCTATGCGTACCCCATAAAAACATTTTTTTGTAAATAAAGAATGAACTGATGTTTTTTTTTCGCCATCTTATCTCATGTTTATGTTCCATAAATATTGATATTTCTTATTCGTATACGAATATTCCTGAGCTTTCGGTGAACACCAGCGTATGTGGGCAACCACTACTACCTCAAGCTTGTCCAGCAGACTCAGCAGAGGAATAAAAGTGTCCAAAGTGATTTTTAGTCTCGAAGTATGAAGTGGTCTTGGATGCTGCTCGCATACTGATTCCTCGACTTCTCATCGAATACCTGTCATAATGTTTTTCAGCAGTATGAACATCCATATACCTGGAAGATATAGACTTTGCGGATGATCTCTGCCTACTCGCTACTTCACGAGAACACCTCCAGTCCAAGGCCGACGATCTTGCCAATGCTGCTGCTGAAGAGGGTCTGCGCATAAACGGTAATAAAACGAAAGACATGCGCCTTAATACCACTGATGCAACGCCTATCTATATAAACGGCAAAGCAGTCGAAATTGTGAAGCGCTTTACCTACCTAGGGAGCATTGTAGACCCTATGGGAGGTACAGAAGCTGATGTAGAAGCGCGTATCAACAAGGCAAGAGCCGCATACGCACAGCTTAAACCCGTTTGGACGTCATCAATAATCACACC